>RJWJ010021638.1:0-27720 GCA_004363605.1 Indri indri | reverse complement strand
AAAAAAAAAAAAAAAAAAAGTGTTTTCTTCCTTCTTTGGAAATATCGGAAGAACTAACTACATTGAGTCTATGTTCCAGTGGACTTGGCAGCAATGAACTGGACCTGAGGAGTTAGTGCCCCCTTTAGATGGGTTTATGTGCTCCATTTAGCCACAATCACCATCACTCATTGTTGCCTTATAGCCACATACTCACATTGCCACCAATGCTTTTTACTCTTATTCTTTACCTCTCTTCCTTCTATAGGCATTTGCATTTAATAACTGCTGATTTCCTGTTGTTCCAGGTCTCTTGTAATTTATAATGTATGCGTTTTTTTTTTTTTTTATATGGACCTTGTTCAACAGGGCACACTAGTCTAGGAGACAGTCATTGACTGAAGATCTATATTGGGCTGCAAAATAAGTTTGAGTGCCCACCCAACCTTCAGTCCATGAGTGCCTTATTCTGGATGGCGACAAGTTGATTTTTGTGTGCCAACCCTACCATATGGTGGTTGATGCCTGGCATGTTACATTGATAAGGATTCCAAGGCCGTCTAGGCTCACTAGAAGTACTGCCACGATCTATTTACTAGTGATGCCTGCCATGGTCACCCCAATGCTGCTATCCGTCAGAAGTCATCAGCCCTGAGCTTTCATCTCCACTTCCCTTTTTCTCTATTTTGGGCTTCCTCTCTGCCTCCTCATTATTCTGCCATTTCAGCCACATCTGGGGTTGCTAAGTGTCATTTCTAAACCATAGCTACTGACATTAGTGAATATCGCCTCGTCAGGTCTCCCAAAAGAAAGTCCAATCATTTTTCTAACCCCTAATTGAAGAACTTGAGAAAATCACCCTGTTACAAGGTGTTCCTCTTCATCAACAACAAAGCAATCATTCAGGACAGAGTCGAAGAAACCCAGTTCCCTCTAACACAGCCTGAGTCTAATGACATCCTTGGGCTCTCCCCCTAGGAGTGAGAGCAGCCGCTCTGCCCACCTTGTTCAGTTACCTTATCCTGACTTCAGTCGACATAGCGATTCATTTTTCTGTTTTGGAACTTTATATATTAATGGAGTCATACAGTCTGTAGCCTTTTGCATCTGGCTTCATTACTTTGTTGTATATAGCTGTAGTTGGTGTTTTGTTTCTTTGCATTGATATAGAGTATTTGAATACATCACAATTTATGTATCCATTCTGCTGTTGATGGGCATTTGGGTCGTTTCCTGCTTTTGACTATTACAAGAAGTGCTGCTATGAACACTTGTACTGGGGAGAAAAATGTCAGGGTTAAGGCAATCGCCACAGGAACTGCCTCTGAATTGTAACTTCTATAGAAGCAAGGAAAGGAGAACATTTCCCTAGAAAAATTCTCTTACTTCTATATGAATCTCCTAAATGATGACACTCAGAATGAGATGCTTTGTGTCCCTTTAACAGTCTCCTGTGCTGAGGCATTTTATATCATTGTGTGGGCACTGGTCAAAGAAGTGTTTTTCTCCCAAGCCCTGCAAGGCAGAAAGCATTCCTAGAGCGCTTCTTTAATGTACTATTTCACCACTAGAGGGCAAGAACGACCCCGCAATGCTTGGCTTTGCCAGATCTGCAGTCAAAATGATTTATCATCAGGCAAAAACAAGAAGCTGGAGAGAAAAAAAGGAAGAGCATGCAGAGGCCAAATAAACATCCATAAACTTAAACTTTCCCGGGTAGGAGGATATGAAAAATGTCACCCACGAGTCACTTTCTAACACTCTTTCCATCTTTCCTTTCTCTTTCCGGTTTGTTTTTTTTTTTTTTTTTTTTTTTTTTTAAATCAATGCCACAGTCCTCAGTTGCTGAAACTACCACCCAGCAGGGTGGGACTAGGTCAGGAAGATCTCAGAGGGTATTTTTCAGCACAGCCTAGAGCCTTGGTTAGTAGGAAGACAAAGCAACCTTGCAAGGTCCCAAGGCCCCAGGGACTCTGACCAAGCAACAGGGAGTTCTGTGACTATTGGAAGTAATATTTCTTCCAACAAAACCATGGTGTTTACTCAGATCAAGGCACTGATGGGCAAGGCTGCCAGCTGCGGCACCTCTGCTCTCTCCTCCTCCCCCCTGGTCCAGCCCTTCCACTTCCCAAAAACTCATCCAAGAGTACAGAATGGACATGTGTTGTTGTTTCTTTCTTTCTTTCTTTCTTTCTTTCTTTCTTTCTTTCTTTCTTTCTTTCTTTCTTTCTTTCTTTCTTTCTTTCTTTCTTTCTTTCGCAGGGGGCAGAGAGGTAGGGAAATTAAATATGAAGCCAAGTTGCCTTTAAACTATTTATAATAAATTTCTACTAGAAAAGGACCTTTGGCTGACAATCGTTCTCTGCCTCGGCATGACCAAATACAGTAAGAATTCAAAAGGAAAACTGGAAAGCGAGGAAGAAGAGCCTACAGCTGGAGCAGTTCTGTTTTCACATCTCCAGCTGGCAAACGACGAACCAGGAAAGGAGCCTCCTGTGTATTCCTTGTCCTCGTTATCTCATCGCTGCTCTGAAGGGCTAAGAAGCCTTCGCTGTTAGCCAAGACTCTTCCGTGCTTCAGCTTAATTTTCTTTGCATAATTTTAAATACAGATCATGTCTACAGCGCAGCAATTAATGGATAGCCTAAAGACTTATTATTTCAAACTAATTGATATGTAGGAAAAGTTTAAATAACATAACAGGGATAGGGGAAATTTTAAACGATGTGTGCACAGTGAATTTAAAATTTCTCTCTGTTGCGGATGGTAGCAAAAAACATCTGATTAATACGAGGATGTGATCGAAATGCAGAATCGATCTGGAAATCTTTCCCCTTTGATATTCTTGAGCATATGAGTGGAAGGAAGAAAAATTCAGACATTTCAGAAATGGGGGAAGGGTTGGAGGGAGTAGCAGGTTCTCTCCCCACCCACGCCTGCCAATTCTAAATGATGAACTCACAAGAGAAAGGAAAGCCTGTGCATATTTTGAGCCGGGCTCTTAAGTAAAGCCGTGCTAGTATTTTCATTCTAACTCTTTGGCCAAATCCTCCTCTTGACATCAACTTGACAGAGAAGTCGATAAGGACCAAGTTCACCCAACTACAACAGAACCTATTCTGAATCACCAGCACTTCACAACCCGGGATTTCCTCTGACTTCCAAGAAATGTGATGTGATTAATCACATTACCAGCAATAAATAAATAAATTAATCTTTCTAATTTCTCCATTTCACATTCCAACAAGTTTAATAGGGAAGTTCAGAAAACTTACCTGAAAAAAAGGATACTCTTCCAACAGGAGAACACGGGAACATTTTAAGAAGCAACTGAGACCTATGATGGCTGACGTATTTTAAACATCAGAACGCAACATTTGTAAAGGAATAGAATTCACTCCAAGCATAAACCAGAGGGGGGGAGAAAACTACCCTTAAAATGTATTTTTTTCTGCTGAGTGCAGTGACTCATGCCTATTATCCCAGCATTTTGGGAGGCTGAGGCAGGAGGGTCACTTGACGCAAGGAGTTTGAGACCAGCCTGGGCAACACAGCGAGACCCTATCTCTACAAAAACATTTTTTAGAAAATTAGCCAGGCACGGTGGCCCACACTTGTAGTCCCAGCTGCTGGGGAGGCTGAGGCAGGAGGATCTCTTGAGCCCAGGGTTTAGAGGCTCCAGTGAGATATGATCGTGCCACTGCACTCCAGCTTGGGCAACAGGGCAAGACCCTGTCTCTATTTTTAAAAACAAACAAACAAACAAATAAATAAATAAAAAGTATTTTTTTCATACCAAGTTCATGTCATAAGAATTTCTGAAGGACTTCTAGCCAAGTCACTTTAACTTTATGGTCTTCAGTCTTCTCAAACGTAAAATCTGCCACATGGACTGGTGATTTCTCAGAGCCCTTCCTTCAGTTCTAATCTCCTGCTTTATTTAGGTAGCCCTCACACATTTTAAAAATTGGAAAGATAATAATCCTTAGTTCATGACTCATCCTTCTCATTGGTCCATGCAAGATCATATTAGTATATCTTTAATATAATACATAACCATGAAATAATTATACCACGCAAAATCTAGGATACTGCTTTCTACCCCTCTGGTACTCTTGCCTTTCCTCTCCCACCTTCTACCCTCCAGGGTAACAACAAACTGGAATCTTACATGTATAATTCTTGTACTTTTATATTTACATAGGCATAGATGTACATGTCATATATATCATATGCATACATATTCCTATAACGTTTTATTTTGTGGTTTTAGTTGTTTTTAACTTTATAAAAATGGTATCACATATGGTTAAAAGTATCATAGGGAAGTATGATAATGTATGTAAAAGTATCATACTGAAGCATCATACCATATATAATCTTTTGGGACCTACATTTTTTTCTTAAAAATAGATTGCTAAACCCAACAGAAATGTACACATATATTCACCAAAAGACACATACTAGGATGTTCATAGTTGCACTGTTTGTAATAGCCCCAAAGTGGAACAAGCCCATGTCCATCAACTTATACATGAATAAATAAATTATAATCTATTCACACAATTGAATCTAGTGCATCAATGATAATGAACAATCCACAGTGGCACACAACAAAATAGATGATTTTCACAAATGAAATATTGAGTGAAAGGAGCCAGACACAAAAAAGAGTATAAGCAATATCATTCCATTTATGTGAATTTGAAAGGATAGCTATCGTGGGTGGGGGACAGGTGGCTAGTGATTGGCAGGTGGTGAGAGGAGGACATCTGGAGTGCTGGTAATATTGTCTTTCTTGATCTGGGTGCTAGCTAAATGGGTGTGTTCACTTTGTGAAAAAAAAAATCATCAAGTCCATGAATTTGTTGTGTCAGTTAGCTATTGCTGTATAAAAAATACCACCTCAAAACTCAGTGGCCTAAAACAATAAGCATTCTTTATTACCCCCAAGTTGGCGAGATGGGAAGCTCTTCTGGTCTTAGTTGGTCTCACTCATGTGTCTACAGTCAGCTGTTGGGGGACAACCCTGCTAATGATATTGACTGGACCCTCTTTTATTATTTAGGGGTCAGCTGGCTATAGGCTGGTCTAAGTTGGCCTCAGCTAGAACAACTGGATCTCTCCATATTGTCTCTCATCTGTCAATAGGCAAGTCCAGGCTTGTTCACGTGCTGATGGCAGGGTTCCAAGATCAAGAGTAGAAGCGTATGAAGCCTTTTGAGAAACAAACTCAGAACTGGAACAGTGCCACTTTTGTCGTATTCAATTGACAAAAAATGTTACAAATGAGAAGTAAAGAATTGTGTGTTTTTAAAATTAATCTACAATACTCAGGATATATGCACTTGCACTTCTCTCTATGTGCACTAATGAAAACAATTTAAATAAAATTGAATATATCTATGTATGATTTAATCTATATTATTAAATGTGGCTCTAGTTTGTTTCAACTTCTATAGAACAGTTTGTTCCATGCATATATCACAATGTATCCATTCTCCTGTCAATGGACATTTTAGTGATTTGTGGTTTATTGCTGTTACAAACAGAACTGCTATGAATATTCCTGCACATATCTCCTAGTATGCAAACTCTATGCAAGAGTTTTTCTTGGCTGTAAATCAAAGTGTGGAGTTACTGTGTCACAGAGAAGATGAATCTTCAGTTTTACAGGATGATGCTAAATTGTGTTCCAAAGTAACTATACCATTTTCCACTTCCTCCAGCAGAATATGGGAGGCTCTACTGATCCAGACATTTGCCAACAGTTGGTGTCGAAGTCAGACTTCCTAATATTTCCCACTAAGATGGATATAAAATGGCATCTCTTCATGGTCTACGTTTGCCTTTTCCTTATCCATGAAGAGAATGATCATGCTTTCTTTTTTGATTGTTTTTGTTTTGCCTTTGGCCACGTGTTCTTTTGAAGCAAAATACCTGTTTGTGTCATTTGCTTATTTTTAAAAATTGAGTTATTTGTCTTGTCTTATTGCTTTATAACAATTCTTTATATATTTTTCTCTATTATTCTTTTGTTAGATGTGTTTGTTGTTAACGTCTTTGCCCAGGTTCTAACTCACTTTTCACTTTATTGAAGTTATCATCTGACTAACAGATTCTTAATTTTAAGTATTTGACTCTTGTTTTAATTTTTAATGTTAGCTTTACATGAGGCCTGTTTAAGCAATCTTTAATCACCACCAGGTCTGAAATATATTTATTTATATTGTCTTCTAAAAGTACCAAAGTTTTGGTTTTGACTTTTAAATCTCTATCTGGAGTTTATCTTTGTGCATGGTGTGTGGTAGGGATCTAATTTCATATTTACCTATATAAATAACCATCCTTTTAAGCTTTACCTATTAAATAATTCCTCTTTTCTCACCAATCTTCTATGCCACCATGGTCGAATATTAAAGTTCTATAAATGAACAGTTTCTGGGTTCCTTGTTCTGTTCCATTGGTTAACTTGTCTATTCCTGTATCTGCACCAATCTCTTGATTACTATGACTCTATAACACAACCTATATCTGGTAGGATATGCCTCCCTGTTCTTTAGAAATGTCTTGGCTATTCTTGGGCTCTTTATTCTTTCATAGAAATTTTAGAATTCTTTTCCCATATCAGAAAAGTTTCAAGCCCTTAATACCCTGCTTTCTGCAAATTTCTATTTAAACAGCCTTAAGGCATCATTTTTAGTTTTTCCCATTTTGGGACTGTCCATTGACCCTTTTTGCAAATTCAGTGCAGCCACATCTGTAATTTTCATTTCTGAAGTGTGCATGCACGCAACACACATACACACCCATGGCCTGCTCTTGCATACAAGAAGTTTCAGTAATGCTGCTTGTGTGTTCATTATGAAATATTTAGGTATGGACTTGTCCTCAGTAATAGTGTCTCAGAATAACAGACTCAGGGAATCTAAATCATTCTGACAAGTTATAAGAATAATTCCAAAGAACATTTGCTTTTGGTGCCAGACCCTGGTGTTGTGTAGTAGTGGAAGTGATGGCCTCAGCTAGAACAATGCAAGAATCATTCAAATCTGAATGGAATAAGGATGCAGAAGCCCAAGTGAGACACTCTCCCCCCACCTGGGGAGTGTGGATCTTTTCCAAGATTTAGGCTGTCTTCAGTGTGAGTGTCCAAAGATCACTTGATTCCCCTGTGATCACTTCCATCCGATGGGCTCAATGTACTATAGCTTTAACCTTCAAAGGGCTTCTTTTCAAAGCTTGGAGTCCAAAAGTGGGATCAGGTCATAAGAATATTTCAATAGTATAAACGAGGTGACCAGATGAATTAAACATGGGGTCTTAAAATAAGATCTTGTTTTAAAAAGGGGTTCAGTAGACAAAGATGGCTATTTTCCTTTTCCCCAATTCTTGGTCTCAGAGTACTGTGCTCTGGCAGTTTGAGTGTCCAAAAAAGATCAGTGTAGCTGGCAGTGGAAGTAGGATGAATAGTTCCTCTTCTGCCTCCTGCTGTGCCACCTCTTTGAAGGGATAAGGTAATGTCTCAGATTGTGACCTGGGCAAGGCAACTGGGCAAAGCACTGCTAACTCAGAAGCCCTGATGATGGTGGCCTGTTGTTTACCGGTTCATCTTCTCCAAGGTTTCTGCTTTGGAAGTGAGGACTGATTCTTGATCGGTTCATCCTCTTCTAAGGCTAGCACTTAGTGAGCTTGTTCTTGATTGGCTCAATAACTTTAGTTCCTTTCTAAGAAGCATCAAATCCGGAATAATCTTAGAAGTAACATCTGCTGGCGAATAGAGAATAGTTCAAAATAGTACAGCCTAAACCTTTTCAGCTTAACCCTTCATATCCACATTAAGGAAATCGTAACAATTATTATTAAACTCATGCTTCCAAAACTTTAATGTGTATATGAATTACCTGGGGATCTTGTTAAAATTTGAATTCTGATTCGTAGATCCGAAGTGGGCCTAAGGTGATACTGTGGGTCCCAAGACAGCACTTTGAGTAGCAAGACTTTATGAAGTTCTCTTCCCCCACACAGCTGAATTGAAGAACTTTTCCTTATAGAGATGCCATCTGGCTATTATATGAAAATCTTTTGAATTTTTTTTACCTGTCTTCTATTAATTCAAGAAAGCTTTTTTTCTTTTTTTCAATCTCTCTGGACATTTTAAGAATCTTTATTTCTGTGGTGGTGTTCAGATATTTCTTATTGAAGTCTGTTCCACAGTGTAGACTCTAGCTTGGTGTCTATGAGAGCAAGTTAAACATCTACAAAGGCGATGGGTTATTCAACTAAATAAATGCCCACTAGAATGTGGTAAACCCTGGAAAACACAGTCGGAATAGGAGAGGAAAGGAAAAAAAAAAGATGTAATATCTTTTTCTCCACTCTGACTACAATGATGTAATAATATATATCGATTTTGCTTTCATTCTTCATTTATTGTGTATAAAAACTTCTACTAAATTCCCATTCTAGTGAGTCATTGAAGGAATACAAATATGTAGGCTTCTTGCTAAAGCCTGGTAGGAGAGAAGGTTATTATATTATATATAATTGAAGACTGTGGAGTTGGAATAACTGAGTTTGAATTCTGACTTCATCATTTACCAGCTGTGTTACTTAACCATAAAATGCTAATACTATTTACCCCAGAGAATAATGTGCAAATTCGAAAGGGTATTTCATGCAGATAATCCATGCCAATCACTTAACCTAGTTCCCAGCATGTAGTAAATGCTCAATATATATTCATAGTAGTAGTCATTGTTATTTGATAACTATTATAGAATAGCACCTCAGGGCCTAGTGGAAGAAAACCTTTGTGTTTAGGACACTGGCAATAAGCTTGTTTTCATGTGTGGAAACTGGAGGCTTTGGTTTTGTGGATTAACTCAGAGGCAAGTCTCACCATAGGGATTCACGGTTTCTGAATTCATATACCGTATATATCACTGATTCAGCAATTCATCTTATATGACTAGTTCATAGTATTAACTTTGCTTTGGATCACCAATTGTATTTTAAGTTTCTAACCTTTAAGAGAGAACAGTTTTATACCATTCAGGATTCCCCAGACCAAATGCCACAGAGACATTTATTTACATCAGTAGGTACTCAGTCAATATCCTCTAGTCATTTCAATGATTAATAGAAGTAATCCATACATCTCTGCAGGGACTCAGGCCGTCTGAATCAGGAGAGGCATCTTAAGACCTATTCTGCTTTCAAGAAATTAGTATATTATCAGTACGTTCTCATTTATTCTTGAATTATGCTCTCCCTGATGTCTGAAGAGGACTCAAAGGGAAGAGTTCATATATTGATAGAACAATCATTAATTAGTTTTCAATCTAGTTTTAATTCAAAACTAAGTAATTGCAGTTCCTTGAATTACAACTCATTGTTTTTACCATATGGTAGACACAACTTTCTTGAAAGAATCAATATCATTATGTCCGTGTTTAACCTAACAAAGAAAAATCTACAATTTTATTCTGTGGCACATTTCCCAAAGAAGTTGGTTACTGATCTAATAAATAAATACATATACATATTTTAGGGTGGTAGAAGAAAAAGGTGAATAGAAATTATGGGTGAGTAAAGGGGAGGGAAAGACAAATCACCAATTCTTCTTCTGATTATATTTTAATCCAAAAGGCCATATTTTAAATCAGGCTATGTGTCTTGATTCATGGCATTTCTACTTGAAAATACTGGTTGCATTTGGCTCCCAAATAGGAAATGCAAACATACTTGTATGAAGCAAACAATTTTAACTTGTGTTATTTGTATTAATGGCATGTTATCGAGGCACAGGAAATGTTAGTAAAGAATCATATACTTATTATGTTTATTTGAGACAGAAACAAAGGATAATTCATGAGTTGGTGAGTTGGGTCACTTTTTTTAAAGATAAAACCTTTGGTTAAAAGGCAGGCAAAAAAGAAAAAATGTTAATGAACTTTTGATTTATTGATTTATTAGAAAAACATTGAAAATATACATTTTGACAATTGGATAGTAAATGTTTATTATAATGCAGAAAATTTGTCCTTTAAAAATACATTGTATCTCTTACATTATGATTTGATTATTTCAATGCAAAAGCTATTTTCTTAAAGAAACTATTGTATCTCTACTTGAATACACTGCAGTCACATATTTCCTCTTATAGAACACATTTGGTCTTGTTTTGATGGGATAAACTGCTTTTGAATATACTCACTATATCATGCATGATTTATTTATTTAAATGTTCAGCATAATTTTTCTTGACAGCCTTTTCTTTCGCTTGAAATGTTATGCAACAAAAACACCAGGACCAATTGGTATTTTAGTTTATCCATCTATTCCATATGCTGCCGGATGAAGTGGAAAAAATGTGCGTCATCATCATGCTGGACACATTTCAGTCTCAGCCTATCTTTTCTCCTGTACATCAATTTTTTTTCTTCATGGAAATAATTTCACAGCAGGTTAGATTCCTGTTACATTATATGTGGCCACTGATGTTAAGGTCTATATGGTAGAGGCCACAAAATATCCAAATTCAAATTTACTTGGATTGCTGCTTGAATTTAATCTGCTTCAAGGCCAGTTAGATCTGTGTAGATTTAAAAAGGAATGGATGTTTTTCGATCTAAATTTGGTCACTGGACAATTTATGATAGATCTCCAACACAAGTATTTTATGAGCAAGTCAAATGATATCACCCTGTATCAGAGACTAGGGAGCATCGACACAAAAACTATAAGAAAACTTGGCAATTTTCTTACCCACTATATGGGAGCCAATAAATTCAAACTAAGTACTAAGTTAATGTCTTAGCTTGGATTCTTCCAGAAGCAGACCCTGAGACACAGATTTGATTACAATTAGTGTTTCTGAGCAGCGATCCCAGGGAACCAGTAGAGCAGTAGAGACACGAGGAGGAAAAGGGAAGACAACCAATGAAAGATGTGGTTTTTCTCAAGCAAGTTACAAAAAGTTTTCAATCCCATGAGGGAATTCTGGGGGACTGTGTAGAATATGCATCTTAGAATTATTCCATGCAACGGGTAAGGGAGCTGTGATGGATATACAGCAACTTCTGGGTGGCACTTTCAGCCAGTTATGCACTCTGCCAGAAAAAGCAGGCAGTTGGAATTAGGGCAGTCTGCGCGACAATGGTTTCAGGCCAAAGGGCTATAAACTGGGCATTGACAATCCCCAGCATAGTTAGCTTCAGAATTGGATGAAAAACCCCCCACGATTATAATGCCACAGCCTCAATAATTCAAGTTTCATTGGCATTAAACTCAATACCTTGTATCTGACAATAATCAAGTGTGTTTGAGTTTAGAAAAATATTTTCCAAATGTGACACTACTCTTTTGGCAAGACTTAATGATTAAATACATGAGTGATTCTCAACAATTCATGTAAATGAGAATCACCAGCGAGGCCTCTTCGAGTTCTAAATTGGTGGTTCTCACACATTGAGAATCATCAGAATCAGCTAGAGGGCTTAATAAAACACAGATGACTGGGCTCCCACCCCCAGAGTTTCTGATTTAGTAAGTGTGGGTGGGCCTGAGAACTTGCATTTGTAACAAGATCCCATGTGATTCTATTGCTGCTGTTCTGGGGACCACAGTTCCAGAGCCTCTGCTCTGCACAATCTCACACTTTGCATGCCCCTGCCCTAATCATTTCCGCCATTATTACCAAAAGAACTACATTGCATCCTTCAGATCAAGGAAATGTTAAGAGGCCTTGGTTTTCAATATACTTCTAACGAGACGAGTTAAGCAAAGGAAGTTTTTCTCTGCCTCTGATGAAGGCAGACAACTCAAGGTTGGAATCGTCTATCTACGATTGAAAATTTTATCATATTTATGATCATTTTTGATTAATATATATTGAAAGATGGTCATTCATAGCAAGAATTCATAGGTGGGGATTAGGTCAATAGGTTTTCTGAGTCGTCTTTTATTAATATTAATATAAAGCACTGCGAAGAATTATGCATGTCGTGATGTTTTTATTATCGATAGGTCATTGATCTCTGATGTGTCAAGTCATATTTCCAAGTTTTAGGATGTTTTATTCTCCTTAGCATACAATTAGACAAAATATTCAGGTTTAAGAAAACAACTCAGAATTCTTGTTATTTTTTTCCTCTTTTAGTCATTTTAAAACTTAAGTGGACGTGCTACAAAAAGAAAGGGGGAAGTAACATGGGGTGGGCTCTGGATGAAGTTAAGTGGCAGTCACCTGGACAAGTGTGCAAAAGGACTGGCATTTAATGATGTCCAGCAGCACTTTGGGTCTTAGGTAATTCCTATTCTGTCATGCCAGTGAGAGGTAATCACTCCTTCCTTTGTGCTCACGTTTTGTAATTTTACCATGGTACTTAACTCGGCATATCACATTATTGTTTTGTGTTTCACATTCTCCCACTAGTCTGGGGACTTCTCGAAGGTAGGGCTGTGTCTCACTCATGCCTCTATGCCTAGCACCTGCCACAGTGCCAGGTACACAGAAGTGCACTCAATACATTTTAGATAAATGGATAAATAAATCAATGAATGTGTAGGGAGTGGACGCCAAAAACAAAGTCAATGTAAGTGGAGAATGAGTCATGAGTCGTGGCATTTGCCATCCAATCCAGTATTCCAAGTATAGGAATATGTTCCTAGATTTGAGATTAGGATGGCTCTCTGGCTGACATGGTCAACTGAGCACCAGAACAGGCTTGGTAGAACTTAGTAGATTTTCCTATCACAGGTAAGGTCAGTTGTAGCTTTCCCTAAAGCTATTTATCCTTGTGTAAGTAAGGATGACCACAGTTCATCAGAAAGCCTTCTAATCCCTCAGATTGAATAATTTGAAGAAATCCCCCAAATTTTTGGGAGCAGCCCCAGAATTAAATATGCCAGGAAGTGGATACCTGATGGGAAGCTGAGAGCAGAAAATAAGATTTAGATGACCAGCTCTGTCTTGTTATTCAAAGGAATAATGTTTTAAAATTGATTTACAACAGTACTAAATCGAATTCACCCATTCCTGCCCTTACCAGGTTACCTTCACTATAGCCATACACTACAGTTCTGTACATACTTTAACCCAGTGATAACAATGGAAAAAAAGATTTTTATTTTTATCTTCACATTTTTCTTGTAGAAGAGAAAGAGATAAAGATTGATGGAAAGTAAAAATGCCCCTGGGTTTTATACTAGCTCTTTCTCTCTTATGGCTATAAAGTAGCTATAAAGTACTCAAGACTGATCATTAGGATTTATTCTCTAATTTTAGTTTAAAATTCATAATAGCCAAAAAAAAGCCCCCAGCAACTTTAAGACGTCATCCTTATGGTGTAAAATTGGCTAATAAAGATGAATCATAAATAAGAGAAACACTCACATCTAGATGTATATTCATCCCTCCCCTAACCTCAATGTAAATCATGCAACACAAATTATATATGTAAGGATGTTTTCGTTACCATGACACTAGCTGTTGTGACAAACAGCATCGAAACGTCAGTGGCTTCAAACAATAGAATTTTATTTCTTTTTCATACGACAGTCCAACATAGATGTTCCTGGTTGATGGACAGCTTATTTCCACATGGTGATTCAGAGAACTAGGTTCCCTCCATAATCCCCTACAACCTTGCTGGAGACAGGAAAAAGACAATAAAGATGTCCCATATCTGTCTAAAAAGCCTTGCCCTGACATTCCATTGGCAAGAACTAGTCAAATGGCCATCCCTGGATACAAAGATAGTGGGGAAGGCTTGTAAACATCATCCCTGGCTTAGGCAGCTGCACCTAGGTGCAGCAGACACCATGAAAAGGTGAATGCAACTTTTGAGGATAACTAGTTATTTTCTGCAATGTAGACCAAGATAATGGAATTCAAATCTGCCAAATGTAGAATTATTCTAAATTAACTGCCATTCACATAAGACCCTAATGGTAAAGCTAGTAAAGTGACCACTTTGTATTCCAAATCACCTTTGTAGACCTCTTGAAGAAATGGATCCATCAGCAGAAGGATGTGGGCTAGAGGACTTAGAAAAGAGCATTTCTATAGAAACACCTTGCAATTCAGTTTATCAGATTTCCAATTTCAACCCTGCTGGGTTTAGCACAGTTACATCACCACTCTTACCTGACAAATGCAAAAACTGGGAAAAGAGGGACATGTCCCAAATTCTTTAGCAAATGCCTTTTATTCTAGAAGTGGATCAAAAGCTTACCCAGGGATAAGGAACGTGGTTTCCTCTTCCCAGTAATAGTCACCTTGTTAAGGTCTCAGGACACCAGCAGAATGTGGTTACGTCTCCAGTCATGTAATAAAGGATGAAAGCCAGCCCCTGAGTGGAGAGGCCCCAGCTGGCTTTAGGGTAGTTATCCATCAAGTCCAAAGACAAACACATGGAACACATTAACTCAGATACTCCAGAAGTTACAATGGGACCCATGTGGTGTTTTGTAAATTTCAAATTTAGATGCTAACACTGACCAATCAGGAGATTTAACATGAAATCCAGATTTCTGGCTTCTTTTGAAAAATCAGATGTGGCAACCTGGGCATACACTTCCACGTGGCAGTAATCCAGTTGGCAAGATGGGGTGGCCGCTGTTTGTAGCCGAAGCACGCCCTGGCTCTGCATTCAGCACAGGTGCCACCCGGCTCTTGTCACTCATTGGCCTTTTGACCCGGCTCTCCTTCAGTTTGGTGTCCCTGAGAAATCCCATCATAGTTTTCAGCTTCACCTTGGGTGGAGAATTCAGCCAGGACAAACAGGCTTCTCAAAATGCCTATGAGGCCAGGAAACAAATGTCTAGTTTCTTTTCAGATCACGTTGTAAATGGTCAACCTAAAACCACAGCAATTCAAGCAGGGGACATAAACATCATGTTTAGAAGGAGTGACTATATAATTAGGACACAGTCACTCCCCAAGCATCAGAATCAATTACCCTGATAAAACCCTAGGACAGCTAACCACTCTTGAAATATACATTTATAAAAAGAAAAAGAAAAACCAAAACTAATTTTAGGTGATCAGGAGAAGGGTGTTCTCCAGGGACATGGCTGAGTTCATTCTAGGACATTTGACACAGACTGTCTCTTGTTTTTTAAATGCCGTGTGCAGGCTTTGAGTTGAGAGAGGGGTTGTAGCTAGGGCTCAAGTTGGGTAATTACTAATCCTTGGTGAGTCTCGAAAGGAGTTAGCATAAAGGTGTGCACAGATGAGGAAACATGAGGGCGGGGTCTCCGGGGGAAAAAGCCTTTGGAGACCTGAGACTTCCAGAGGAGGATGTTTCATGGGACTCCAACTTATCTGAGACGGTTGCACTTGTTTCTACGCAGTGTAAGAGTTGAATTCATAATGTAAATTCATTTCTTCCCTATTGGTAACATTCCACGTGATTGAAAAGAAATGCATACTTCATCTAAAAACAGTTAGCTTTTGAATGGCCTTTTATTTCAATTGACTTGAGGCCTTTTATTGATTTTCGCAGGGTTTATGTGGCTGCGGGAATGGGATTCTTCTGGTGCTTTCTTAGCCTCTCTCAAGTGGGCCGTCATGCCTTTGCTCCTAGTGGTGCAGCTAAACCAGACTAGTGACTTGCAGGCTCAACTCGGCCTATTTTTGACTCTTGGTATATGTTAAAACTTTTGAATTTAAGTACTTTATACAAGAAAAAAAATTCTACTTGGCCACAATTCCTGCTACTTCTCTATTGCCTTATATCAGATCTAATTCACAGATTTACATTATTTCTTGGATCCCATAGATGCTTGAGTTCAGAGGTTCTGTAATTAATATACATGTATTAAGTTGGCTAATACATGTAAGGTCTTAAAAACAGTGCCTGCCATGCAATAAGCCCTGAGTAACTTGTAATTATTGCTATCATTATATTGCCATCATTATTTTTATGGTTCTATATTTCCGTTTATCAGCAACATTTACTAGATTGGTTATAGCCCAAGAGACTTTCCTTTTTTCTTTTAATCTATGATTTTTTTTCTTTATTCCAGTTTTCCGTTTGCTTGTCCTTTCTTATAATATCAGACTCTTTACAGAAATACTCTAATTAAATTAGACTGCACTTAATAACAAACAGAAAAACAGCCAGCTGACCAAATAAACATCCTAAACTGAAGAATTACGTAGGAGGAGTAAAAGCCAGTCTCTTCCGAGTGTGACAGACACAAACAGAAAAGCCTAGTGAAGGTTTAGAAATAGGCTGGGCTAATCACAGCTGGTTGAGAGTCCTTATTGTTTTCCACAAAACCATACTTTATTATTAAGAATACAACATTTCCATAAGACCCTGTGCCATGGGGGACCCCTCCTCAACATCGCTTTTCAGTAAAAGACATTTCTCAATTATTTTGTGAAAGCAACTTTGAAATCCTAGACATACAAAGAAAATACATTGGAATTATTTGTTATTCTTACCTTAACACACAGAATATCAGCTTACTGAGATCTTCACACATCCTATTTTTCTATAGTGAGGGGTTAGCCTGGAATGGTGGGGATGGACCCCTGGACTAGGAGGTCAGAGTTTGGTGTTCAGGCCTTGATTCTGCCCTAAACCACTTGGGTAGAGGCTTTCATTTCCTCACTTCATGAATGATGGGATTTGATAAATAATGTGCTGAATATTTATTCCCTCAAAATTATAAAACAAGTCTCTTAAGCTTCCTTAGCCCAGAGCGTAGGTTTTCAAAGATTTCTTTTGGTATTTCAAGTACCATAGTAACTTTCTGTTTGACAAAACAGAAACTTTCTGTTTTATCTCTGGACTATTATCTAGATTATTAATCATTTTAGTAAAATCGAAATTGTTTTCCTCATTCACAGTCATTTTTATTCCCAGCTACAGTGGACCCCGGTTGAGTCTTACCACAGATAGCACCTAACTAGAAATAGGAAACTCCTAAGCCTTAATAGCAGGTCCCTATTAGGGGAAAGTACTCCAGTGCTGACACAAAACTTTCAAGGCATGGAACCCACATGTTACCTGGGGTGAAGTGGCTTGCTGAGTAGCTTAATTATTGCCTTAAATTGTAATATAAGTTGCTGTTAGGTGCTGAGTGGCTAGGGTATGTATGTATATAAGGCAACAAGAAACTCACTCCTGGAACATGGTAAACAACTCGATCCATGTCAAAGCCACAGAATTTAATGATCATTTTTAAGAGAAATGATGAGCACCATGCGAACATGATACAGTAATGCTGCACAATAAACATAAAATTTCACTTCCATGCAATAATAAACATTTATTTAGCTCACAGGCTTGTGGGGTTCAGCTGACCTTGGCTGAGTGTGGTTGAGCTTAGCTGGGCTTGTTCATGCATCTGTGGTCCGTTACAGGTCAGGTGGGTGGCTCCACTGATCTTGGCTGGACTTGCTCACATCTCTGGATGCTGAGTGATCTAGGATGATTTTGGCTGTGTAGCTGGGATGATTGGGGTGACTCAGCTCTGTTCCATGTGTCTCATCCTCTACCAGACTAGTCCAAGCATGTTCCCATGGCAGAGGAACAGGAGTGAAAGCTAAACAAGTATTTTTTCAAGCTTCTGCTTGGGCCCTGTTTGCTAACATCCTATTGGCCAAAGTCAGTCACATGACCACATCATATTCAAGGAATGGAGAAATAGACTCTACATCTTTAGTAAGAGAAACTTAGAGTCATAAGGCAAAGGCTGTGGATACAGGAAGGGGGCATTAATCTAGTCCACCTACCATAGAGAAGACTTGACTAGGTTCTGGTCCTAGTTTTGCTATTAGGGAGTCATATCCTTCTATAGGCCATACATTTGTATTAAGTAAAAGGAAAGGATTTGACTATATAATTGCTAAAGTCCCTTTCCAAGACTTCTAAGTCTTGGAGGGTTTGACTGTATAATTGCTAACTTTCCTTTCCAAGGTTTCTACAGTAATCTCTAGATGCCTGTGAGATGATTGCAAAAGAAATTTTAAAGTACATTTCAAGATTCAGAGGGGGTATAAAGTATGGGCTGTGCTAAGAATTGTAACATTTCAGGAGAGGTATATTAGGAAAGACACAGAAAAAAAGGAATGGGGATGGAGCCAGGGAAAAAGTCACAAAAATTTGATTATGTACTAAACCGTTTTAAGAGCAAATTTCCTCAGCAGCAGTTTCATGGAATATATAGATATATAGAGGGGTTTACACAGAAGACCTGTGTTAGAATGCATTTGGCTTTTGACTTGAAACAAAATTTAAAAAGAAAATGCATGTTAGAAACTGTGCTTGGGAAATTACATGATCTCTGGCTTCTGTCTTTCCTCTTTTATTGATTCAATATTTGGATCTACTTAGTATTTTGCCTACCTTGCTCTTGAATCCTCCATCTTCCTCTTCCCGCACACTTAGCCACCCCCATTCTTCCCTTCACCCAGTAGCCTCCCAGGAACACTTTGAATCCAAACCTGAACATCAGCAACTCTGGAGGTCTGGATAGACAAGATCTGCAAAAAGAATCCTTTAATGTGCATCTAGACCCTGAAATAATGCTGTTAAGGAGAAAAGAGGATGCATAAAAGCAGTAAATTGTTGGAAGACCTTTGTCTAAAGAGGTGCTTTCGATGTTCCTTAGACCAGCAACATCAGCATCATCTGGGAGCTTGTTACAGCTACAAACTCTCTTCCTTCGCCCCAGATCTACTGAATCAGAATCTTAATAAAATCCCCAGGTGCTTTGTACATTAACTGTTGAGAAGCACTGATCTAAAGCTTGTTCATCTTGCCACTTTCAATGGGCATCCAATCTTTTAAAGGAGTGTGCCCAAACACAGAGCGAGTCCCCATTGTAATCTGTGGCTAATTATAATGAAATGCAATAATGATATACTTTTTGTATATTAGAGCAGATTCAAAGATTGAGATTCATATTCTAATCACTTGTACATACTTGTACTGTATACCTTTAGATTGAGCAAAGAAGAGGGAAGTTATAGCTGGAGAACTCTGCCTCCTAGACAATGGCATCTGTTATGTGTCTTACAAGGGAAAGGTTGAGAGCTTCTTCCTAGGATAAAGATAGTATTAAGGGTATTGGCCAATCCTACAAGGGCCGACTTCTTAAGTTTAATCTCCTCCATCAAGTACGTCCCATGTCAGTTTAAGGCTACTAACCAGTCTTCACGTTTGACATCTACATCCCATCTGGTCTGTAGAGCCCATTCATCCCAACATGTTATTTTCCCCATACACATTTCTTGTCACCTTGGAAAAATTCCAAGTTCTTCAATCCCTATAGCACCAAACACAGGGCCTTGCACCAGTTAGGGTGTTCAGAAATATTATTTATTGGTAAGTGCATCAAAATCATCAACAAACCAGAATGTAGTCCAAAAGAGAGATCCAACAAGTACCATGATTGTGTTGCATTGACCAAATAATGACTCATATGATATAACTGGAAAGGACTAGGACCAGTTAATGGACAGGGTTCCAGATGCTTTTGGCTGCAATGCAAATCCTTTTTTCTCTCTCTTTAGAAATAAGATCATACAATGTTAATTAATAAGCAATCACAATATGCTAAGCATTTAACATGCATGGTCTCTTTTAAACCTTTTAACACCTGGGGAAATTGGTATTATTATCTCTATTTTATATATGAGACCACTGAAATCCAAAAAGATTTAATAAGTTGCCCAAGGACATATTGAGGAAAATGCAGGCATCCTGGACCCTGTGTGGAGAAAGAATCGTATCTATCCCTAAATAAATTATCCACTTTGTGTTGATCTATGGCAACAGTTTAATTTGTGGTTGCCTTCTTAACCCTTATCAAGAGGTCCTATTGCTAACTGGTATTTGTTCACAAGACAAAAATTAATTTTAATATTATTTTCAAGTAAATATAATTATTTAGGAAAATCTGCCAAAAATATAGGCATGCACTGTCCTGCAGCACCTGATAAAAAGCAACAGGAATTTATACCTATTGTGAATTGACTATATTCTTTCACAATGGCATGAACTATCCAATTTATTTCTGTTTAGGTCTGGAGTATTTTCCACTGTGACCTAGAAATATACTGATCACCATTTTACTCCTTTTCTTTATATTTCAGTTGCCAATGGCAACCTTGAATTACAAGGATGAACAAATGCTGCATTTTTCTCGAGTGCTTTATAACTTTGAACTCGAGTTCGTGTTTACTCAGAATTGTTTGTCTACAGGTGTCAGTCCTGCCCTGGGTTATGGAGGAATTCAAATGGTCTGAATTTCCTGTGCCTCTTCTGGGACTCAATGGGTCTTATCAATTTTTGAAGAGTTTGTGCTTTCATTTGTGGGGTCTGGGTACTCAAGTCACAGGAATAATGTGAGTTTGGAAACTGTACTCGCTCATGGCGCTGGTTTGGGTTTCTGATTCCCTTTTCCTCCAAAGGGCCCTGTGACTCATTCACTTCCTTGCCTCATCCCCAAGATTATAGACTGAGTTTTCCTAGTTCCCATTTCAAGAGTGGAGTCCCCTAGCTTCATGCAGAGACTTCAGTTTCAGCACTCCAACACCCAACATTCTCAGGCCTTCTCTCCCCTCCTCTTAGAATGTTAAAGCTCCAGCTCCCCCCGCCCCCACCCCACCCTAAGATGGAGAACTACTCTGCTTACCCCATGACCTTTTAGCTTTGAGTTCCTTTGTTATTTCTATAACTCAGGGATTTCCTTTTCTTATATTCAAACTCAGCCGTAGAGTGGAATAGATGTGTATGTTTTATTCAGCATTTTCCTGTGTTTGGAATAGAAAAGGAATTTGTCACTCAATCAGCCATGCTGACACAAAGTGCCATTGCAATTTATTCTAAGGAAACTTAAGGAAAACAAACAAACAAACAAAAACTGAAATGGTTAGGATATATAATCTAGTCCCATTTGCCTAGATGCCACTTTCCAACAATCCTTAGTTAACTTGACTGACTTTACTTTGTAATTTTTATATGATCCTATTACTTCTATTTTGAGTAAAATTCATGAGATTATTCTAAAAATAAGATGAGGCCTTCCAAGATTGTTCAAGCTATGAAATCGCCCATGTTATGAATTTATTTATCTATTTATTTTGCTTTATCCATTGTTTTTAATATCCTCAGCTAATTGATGATGATGTTGAGGTTAAAATACTATAGTCCCTGCAGTAATTCTTCATAAAATTTTCCTGGTCACTGTATCCCACATTCAGAGTTCTGCATTTTTCTTTTTTGCATTTAAAAATATATTAGATTGTGATTTTATTTTAGAATGCTATTTTCAGGCCAAAAATAAAATAATCACATCACCATAAAAACAAAAAATAGAAAAAATAAAAATACTCATAATCCAAACACCATTTATAGCTTAGTGTTTCCTTTCAAAGTAGTTTTATATTTTTAAAAAATATTCTCACAGTTATAATCACAGTATATATATACAACTATAGATAGATTTTTTCATTTATCACAATAACATAATTATTTCTCCCTGTTTTCAAAGCCATTTATTAGTTTATATTTGTTTGGCTGTATCATATTTCTTTCAGTGGGAGCATTATGATTTATTTTACAGAAATGCTTAAGTTTTATTGACGTTTTTGTTGTTTCTCTGCTTGTTTGGTAGTTTTACTATTTTCCCTAATCTTTAGCAGTAAATTTCAAAATATTTTGAGCAAGATAGTTATAGTATCATATTATCATACCTACATCCCAAAGGCCAGGAGATATATTTTAAAAGGGTTAAAAGACTGCAAGGGGCTGAGGGGTCAGGGAGCAGGTAAAGAAAAATAAATAAATAAATAAAAATAAAAGACCTCAAGAAATTAAATTTTAAATATACACAGCCTATATTATACATCTCAAAATTTCTGAGAGTAAATTTAGAGTGTTATCATCACAGAAAATGGTAAGTATGTGAGGAGATGGATATGTTATTTAGCTTGATTTAATTATTCCACATTATATTATGAATCATAATATCACTTTGTGCCCCATAAATATACGCAATTTTAAATTGTTAATTTACAATAAAAATATACATATATATGCACAATAGATGCTCCTGGAGAAGAAAAAAAAGTAATCTAAACTGTCTAAGGAGAAATGAAACTGAAACAAAATGACTCTATGTGTATATCAAAAGTAACATAATCATGCAAAGAATATAATTATGTCAAGTCAATTTTAACAGAGTAATGTAACTGTCTGCCTTTAGTGGGATATATTCTGTGAATAAAAAGAACCTCAAAAAAGTCTTAAGCTTCACTTGATTATTTTATTGCTTGGTCATATTACTGAAACTATTTAATATTTCTGTATATTCTAATGTGAAGCAAATAAATACGCTAATGTTATCAGAAAACAAACTTTTTTTGTTGTACAAGAAAATATATACAAATATAAAATCAAGCAATCTAAGAAAATAACTGTGTAATATTACATTTAAATTTGAAATATCGATTTGTATGAGAATTTTTCACAATGTGTTCCTAACTGTCCGCTGAGATGACCTAGAAGCAATGATATTCCAGTAGCAATGAGCACTCTTAGTAAAAGGTGAAGGATTTATACAATCTGGAGAGAAACCAGCAATGAGCACTCTTAGGATCCAAAGTTTGGTTTATGAATGTCTTCTCCAAGGAACTGGAGATCCATGAGAAAGTGGCTGGCTGATTTCAGGTGCAGGGAAAATACAAGAGTGTTTGGGAAATTTTGTTTGTACCTAGAAAAACAAAGAAATGCTCACAAACCAATGAGGTTATATCAAAAGGACCCAGGAGCTAGCCTGAAAGTTCTCCCACTGGTCAAACATGGGATAATTTCCGCATCAAAAAGAGTAATAATTGCAACTAACCTCAATCTAAGGAATAAATTTAAAAAAATATTGTGTAGTTATTTTCAGAGAGAGAAGGAAAGAAAAATAAAACTCATTTGTTGTCTTTCAAAATGATAATTATCCCAATTCTTTACTCAGAAAATGTATAACTAAAGGAAAATAATGAAACACTAACCCTTCCTTTTTATGAGGAACTCTAGATCATCTCCATAAATGAAGGCAGGTGCTTCCTTCTTCTTCTGTAGAAGAACACCAGATAAATAAAAAAGAATTAGAAAATTCCCATTTACCTCCAATGAGACAGCCAAGAATAATCAATTACATGAAAGGGCATTACGGAAATTTTACATGGATCTAGAGTTTGACCCCACAGAATAATTTCCAATTACAAGGAGAAAAACATGCCTTGACAAAATTGAGGTCTGGTGTTTACCACTTTTATCCAGGTGATCGAAGAGCATCACTGATAATGGGACAAGTTGATACTATGCACCCACTGATACGTTGCAATATGAGCTATAATGGAATACCTATTGAAACATTCTTGCAATAAAAAAGTTTAACCTCCATCTAATCAAGCCTAGAGACTTGGCCTCCATTTACAGGAAATGCAAGGTTTCAAGGACCAACTTAAATGACAACACAAGCAAATAATCAGAGAAGTTCAAAATGTGGGCATCTAAAAGAAAACAGGACAAGACTCTTCAACAAATTCAAGTTATAAAAAATTTTAAAGCAATAAATAATTCAAGGGAAAAATGAGAAAGACATAACAACCAAATTGAATACATGAACTTCGAATTCTGGTTTAAAAAAAAAAAAAAAAGCTACAAGAGATTTGGGAGGGGTAATATTAGGAAAATTTGAACAAGGATAGGTGTTAGATAACATTAAGGAATTATTATTAATTTCCTTAAAATGATATAGACACTGCCATTATGTAGGAAACTATCCTTATTTTTAGGAGATATGTGCTACAATATTTATGGGTGAAATGTCATGATGTCTGCAACATTTTCAAGTGATTCAGCAAAAATATAGAGATAGATAAAAGATAAAGTATGTGTGACAAAAACTTGAAATTAAGGTTGTTTTCACAGGTTGCTTTTGTTTTGTTTTATTTTGTTTGTTTGTTTTGCCTGTACAAATAATGCTGAAGTGCATACCCTACTGCATCAATTCTTACATGTTGGTGCTTTTATTTCTATAGGCCAGATTCCCAAAAGTGGAGTTGCTGGGTCAAAAGCTTGCATATTTTCTTCTTGTAGATACTGTCAGATAATTGCCCAATGTTTGAAAGTGTCAGTTTCTCACCATATATTATTGCATCTTTAAAGGAATTTTTTTTACCAATATAATGTTCCTTGAAAAGGTGTTGTGCACAAAAAAGAAAACTATAGGCCAATATCTCTGATGAATGTAGATGTAAAAATCCTCAACAAAATACTAGCAAATCAAATTCAACAACACGTTAAGAAGATTATTCATCATGATCAAGTGGGATTCATCCCAGGGATACAAGGATATTCAACATATGCAAATCCATCATTGTGACACATCATATCAACAGAATGAAGGAGAAAATCCATATGATAATTTCAACTGATGCTGAAAAAGCGTTTAACAAAATTCAGCACCTCTTTATGATAAAAATTCTCAAAATGTTGGGTATAGAAAGAACATACCTCAACATGATAAAAGCCATGTATCACAGACCCATAGCTAGTATCATACTGAATGGGGAAAAACTGAATGCCTCTCCTCTAAGATCTGGAACGAGACAAGGATGCCCACTTTCACCACTGTTATTCAACATAATATTGGAAGTTCTAACTAGAGCAATCAGACAAGAGAAAGAAATAAAGGGCATATATATCAGAAAGGAAGAAGTCAAATTATCCTTGTTGCAGATGATATGCTCTTATACCTAGAGAAACCTAAAAATGCCACAAAATAACCTGTTACAACTGATAAACAAATTCAATAAAGTTGCAGGATACAGTCAACATACAAAAATCAGTAACATTTCTATATGCCAATAGCAAACAATCTGAAAAAGAAACAAAGAAAGTAATCCCATTTACAATAGCTTAGCTAGAAATAAAGTAAAATACCTAGGAATAAGTTTAACCAAAGAAGTGAAAGATCTCTATAGTGAAAACTATAAAACATTGATGAAAGAAATTGAAGAAGTCACAAAACAATGGAAATATATTCCATGCTCATGGATCAGAAGAATCAATATTGTTAAAATGTTCATGCTACCCAAAGCAATCTACAGATTCAATACAATCCCCATCAAAATACCAATGACATCCTTCACAGAAATAGAAAAAATAATCCTAAAATTTATATGGAACCACAAAAGACCAAGAGTAGCCAACACCATCTTGAGCAAAATGAACAAAAGTGGAGGAATCACATTACCTGACTTCAAATTATACTACAGAGTTGTGGTAACCAAAACAGCATGGTACTGGTATAAAAACAGACACATAGATCAATGGAACAGAATAGAGAACCCAGAAATAAATCCACACATCTATAGTGAACTTATCTTTGACAAAGATGCCAAGAACATACAGTGGGGAAAGGACAGTCTCTTCAATAAATAGTGCTGGAAAAACTGGATATCCATATGCAGAAGAATGAACCTAGACCCCTATCTGTCACCATATACAGAAATCAAATCAAAATGGATTAAAAACTTAAATCTAAGATGTGAAACTATGAAACTACTAAAAGAAAACCTTGAGGAAACACTTCAGGATATTGGTCTGGGCAATGATGTCTTGAGTAATACCCCCAAAGTACAGGCAACCAAAGCAAAATTGAACAAATGGGATCACATCAAGCAAATTGAAACTTCAACAAGATATCATTTCATCCCAGCTAAAATGGCTTTTACCAAAAAGATGGGCACTAATTAACACTGGTGAGGATGTGGAGAAACGGGAACCCTCATGCACTGTTGGTGGTAATGTACATTAGTGAAACCACTGTGGAGAACAGTATGGATATTCCTCAAAAAACTAAAAATTGAACTACCATATGACTCAGCAATCCTACTGCTAGCTATATATACACAAGAAAGGAAACCAGTATGTCAAAAAGATACCTTCACTCCCATGTTTATTGCAGTATGGTTCGCAAAAGCCAAGATTTGGAATCAACTTAAGTATCCATCAGTGGATGAATGGATAAAGAAAATGTGTTACATACATACAATGTAATATTATTCAGCCATAAAAAAGAAATCCTGCCATTTGCAACAATAGGGATGGAACATTATGTTAAGTGAAATAAGCCAAGCATGGAAAGAACAGATCTCACATGTTCTCACTCAGATGTGGGAGCTAAACACTAAAACAATTGATCTCATGGAGAAAGAGAGTAGAATGATGGTTACCAGAGGCTGGGAAGGATAGTGGGGAGGTGAGGAAAAAGGGCAGTAGTTTATGTGTACAAAATATAGTTAGATAGTTAGACAGTAATAGAATTAACAATATTTCATAGCACAATAAAGTGACTATAGTCAACAATAAGTTATGGTATACTGTAAAATAAGAGAGTAGAATTGGTGTGTTCCTAACACAAAGAAATGATACATTCTTGTGGTGATGGGTTCCCCAATTATCCTGATTTGATTAATACACATTGTATGCCTGTATCAAACATCACATGTACCTTACTAATATATTTAATACAACTATTATGTACCCATAATAATTTTTTTAAAAGTGTTGTGCTATTGCATTTCCTTGATTCCTAATGAGGCTCATATATGTATGCATATATATATATATATACTTATATACATATATACACTGTATATATTTTATATTTGTATTTCTTTTCCTATGAATTACTTGGTTTAGGCTCATTTTGCACAGAAATAGATAATTTTCATTAGATAAATATACCTCTGTTTTTCTCTTTATGGCTTGTTTATGAAAGTCTCTGTCACCCATGATTATATTATCCATCAGTAAGATTTTCTCCCAAGATTTTTATTGCTTTGCATTTTATACTAAGATCTTTAATATACTTACTTCATTGGGCAAAATGGCCTGAGTTGGACCTGAGCTCCAAATTGTGAAAACCTTGAAAACATTTGTCTGTGCATTCTCCAGTCACATTTTTTAAAAGTTTTATCCATTCTTGTTATTCCACTATAGCTTATTGTTCTCTGGTTTCAATTTGTTTCCTTAGGAAATTGGTTTTGATTGTCTCTGGCTAATAACTCAGTAACCTGGCTTATTTTATATTTATACCACATTTGTGTTATACTGGCTTTTGTGTGTTTGTATGTTTTCTGTTTGTAAGCTAACCTTCATGAGTAATTTTCCTTACTCCTTGGTCTTCACCTACATTTTTGCCTGTGAAAACTTCCCCTAACTAGATGAAATCCCTTCTTTCGTTCTTTAGACAAATGAAAACAATTTCAGAGGCAGAATAGTATCCCATGTACTAAAATCTTTGACAACATAGTCAGACAGGACTGAACTCATTTAAGTTATTAATAACTGTATTGACTTTTCCTACTTAACTACCCAGAGTTCATAGAAGCCGTGAGTGGGCAATGTCTTTTGAAAATCAGGTTAGATGAGAAATTTTAAAAATGAGTGTGGCTAATCAAATTGGAGAACTCGGTGTATAATTTTTTTAAAAAAATCCCTGACAATGGTCTTATTTATTAATTTCTGAGTATAACAGCTCATCTTAAAATTAGAGGTTAAATTCAATTATGTTCTTTCCTCTTTTTTGCACATTTCCCAAACAGAGATTTTATAAACTTAGATCAAGCAAATTCCTATTTGCTAATGTACTAGAAAATCTACAAGGCATAGCCTACAAAATCAGATTTCTCTTTAAAATCTATCTGTC
>RJWJ010021637.1:0-27675 GCA_004363605.1 Indri indri | reverse complement strand
TTGCCTGGGGCGAGTGCCGTGGCTTCAGCCTAGCTCACAGCAACCTCAAACTCCTGGGCTCGAGCAATCCTACTGTCTCAGCCTCCCGAGTAGCTGGGACTACAGGCATGTGCCACCATACCCGGCTAATTTTTTCTATATATATTTTTAGCCGTCCAATTAATTTCTTTCTATTTTTGGTAGAGACGGGGTCTCGCTCTTGCTCAGGCTGGTCTCGAACTCCTGAGCTCAGAACGATCCGCCCGTCTCGGCCTCCCAGAGTGCTAGGATTACAGGCGTGAGCCACCGCGCCCGGCCTGAAAGAATCTCTTTATTTATTTACTTTTAATTTATTTATTTTTGTAGGGATGGGGTCTCCTTATGTTGCCCAGGCTGGTCTCAAAGTCCTGGCCTCAAGCGATCCTCCCACCTCAGCCTCCCAAAGTGCTAGGATTATAGGTGTGAGCCACCACACCTGGCCAAGAATCTCTGTATATGTCTTATGTTTCTATTCCATTTATTAATGAAATACATTTAATTTTCAGGTCTTTATTTTGTACATGTATTTCACCTTAGTTGAACAAAGCCAATCTTTGAGCATCTTCCAGTCAAACTTCTTCTCATCTCATCATCGGTTCAAATGTCACCTCTTCCATAGAGCCATCCCTTGATCAACTACTGAGAATTATTCCCTTCTGTATTACCTTACCCCATTCTGCTTGTGTTGCAATTATTTGTTATATTTATCTCCACTACAAAAGATTAAGAAAATTTCTTAAGAGCACAATGTGAGTTTTTTGCCTTCAACATAGTACTCCCAAATTCCTTGGAAGCCCTGAGTACCTATTGTTAACAATCTCAACCATATTGGGACTAAATACATTTACTGTTCCCCTTTTTGGCCATGGTGGGTCACATGAGTAATCCTAGCACTCTGGGAGGCTGAGGGGAAAGTATTGCTTGAGGCTAGAAGTTCGAGACCAGCCTGAGCAAGAGCAGGACCCCATCTCTGCAAAAAAAAAAAAAAAAAGTAGCCAGGCGTGGTGGCATGCACCTATAGTCCCAGCTACTTGGGAGGCTTAGGTCGGAGGATTGCTCAAACCCAGGAGTTTGAGGTTGCAGTGAGCTATGATGACGCCACTGCACTCTAGCCCGGGTGACAGAGCAAGACCTTGTCTCTAAAAAAAATAAAATTCCCCTTTCTCTATTAGCCAAAGTAAGTTCCTATGAGCACTTAATTGATTTTTGTATAGTGCCTCTTCTGCTAAGCCAGAGATTTGCATATCTCTAACTTAGGATACAGTTTGAAAGTAGACTTCAAATTTAAGGATTTTGCAGGGTCTTGCTGCTGTTGTAGTGGGACATCTGGCTACCTCAGCTAAACAACCAGCTGAGGCTTGACCCTGACTTCCCTGATGCCTTTCATGATCTTGCCCCTTAGCCAAGATGACTTACGGATTCTGTCCTGAGTCTCTCATAACTTCCTGTGCATGTTTTTGTTTCAGCTGTTTTTAAACATTGTGTTAAAATTATCTGTATTGTCCCTCCCAGAGTAGGCTGTTTTCTTCTCGGAAAAAGCTCTTTTTCTTAATCATCTTGGTATTCTTTATATCTGACACAGATACATAGTGCCTAGTTCAATGAATGATGAGGGAATGAACTCATGATTTTAATACAATGTATTTAACTACTGTTTTCTTACATGCAGGATTTCTGACTTCCGGTGAGTGAGTCTCTCTATAAAGTAATATGGCAAAGCACATTAAACTAAACAGTCAAAGTATAACTAGATCACATTGCATAAAAAACTTATTTTCTGTTAGCTCACTTATAAGATACAAAAGTGAACTGTCTTCTGTCTTCTGAGCAGGAAGACATCCAGAGAGGTGGTTCTTCTCTGTGCAAAGAAATGTAGGCATGTGACATTTTTTATAACCTGCAAAGGTAGCATAGAGTGAAGATCCACTATTTTTTATTGGAAGAGGAAATAATCTTGATAAGAATTGTAAAATTAGCAACTACAAAAGGGATTGAATTTTCTAATCTATTAATTTCATTTTCATTAGAAAATAGAAAAGTATAACAATATTAATATATACCTATAAATTATAGGTGTGGGTTTTCAATTAAAAAGCCAGTAATGTAAAACAAATCTGTTCTTTTTCTCTGGCTAATAACATATATTATAATTGTTAAGATTTATCACAGCATGTGATCTTATTAGACTTTGACTCAAGACTATGGGTATGTGTGACATATCCATGGAGAAATCATGTATTTTTTTAACATGAGTACATATGGGCTGAGCTGGGAAAAGGGTCCTAATTTCTAACCCAAGTAAAATAAATAAAAATGTGTTTTTTCCTGATTTTCCTCTACTTTTCTGTTATTTGGTTATGTTGTCTAATCCACTGGAATAATTCTTTCTCAGTACTGCTTAAAAGGCCTACTAACGGAAGTGGTCTGTATGTTTTTATAGTGATTATTAAAGAAATAGAAGCCTATAGACTATTTGCATCTTATGCTCCTTAAAGGGAAAATGGGGTTATGTGGCTGGCAGGTAAAGGGGCACTCTAAACGCATGCAATTGTTTTTCCTGATGTCCGAGTCCACAACGCTTTCCTACCTATTTTAAAATGGAATGGTGGCAGATGCTTAACCACAGTAATGAATTCTGTGAAACTATCTTTAAAGAGTAATTTATAGGCAAATTTAGCACTAAAGTGGAATTCCTAGTCTTAATTTACATTGACGTTAACCATGTCTGAACTAAAATTAACCTTTGTTTAGGAAATACTTGATTTGTAGACTGAACTAAACAAAAGTATAAACCAGTTTATAAAGTCATATTTAAAAGAGTCATTTTGTATTTCATGCCATATATTTAAAAAAAAATAAAAAATAAGATAATCATTAAAAACATCTTTGTATATAAATATCACATCCAATAAAGATGTTATTTAAAAATCAGTATTACCTGTTTATTAAGACTTATCTCCTAATTACCTCTTCAAACCATAGTTTAAGTGAATATTCTTTGTTAAAATAATTTATCCCTCTATGTTCTTAAAAGGAATAAAAGCCACATTAAAACACTCCGTTGGCCAGGTGCAGTGGCTCGTGCCTGTAATCCTAGCACTTTTCGGGGTGGAGGCCTGAGGATGGCTTGAGCCCAGGAGCTCTAGACCAGCCTGGGCAACATAGCTAGACCCCCAACTACAAAAAATTTAAAAATTAGCCAGGCATGCTGATGGGTACTTATAGTCCTAGCTATTTGGGATGCTGAGGCAGGAGGATCTCTTGAGCCCAGGAGTTTTAGCCTGTAGTGAGGTATGATCACACCACAGCACTCCAGCCCAGGCAACAGAGTGAGACCCTGTCTCTAAAAAAAAAAAACACCAAGAAAAACCAAAAAGAAACCAAACACACACACACACACACACACACACACACACACACACACACACACACACAAAACGCTCCATAATTAAGGCTTTCCCCAGTTACCAGATTATCTTCAATTCATATAAATGTTGCTGCCTCATCTCATACCTTGTGTGGGATACAGAATAACCATGGAAATGTTACTGTTTCCTGATTTGAAATTGAGAAGCAGTCTGACAATTTTAGAGAATAATCTCAGGTTAAATGCGCTCCTGGGTTGTGTTTTCAGATTCAGAACACATAAGGTATCTAGAATATCAGAAGTTATTAATAAATGAAAAAGATGGCTTTATCTTTTTTTTAAGTACCTGTGTAATTGCTAATCTAAACTTCTTGGAAAATGGAGAGGAAAGGATTTATCACATTGTTTAAATGGAGACAATTTGGGTTTTTGTACTTTACGAAGACAGAGGAAAGCCTTAGGCAATGACTGCCTTGATTATTCCCAAATATCTGCATATTAACGTTTCAGTTGATCAAATATTTGTAGAAAATGCTTGCAAGTTTAGCTATTTCCTCTTAAATTACAGGTCCTGCAGTAGACTGGTGGGCCCTTGGAGTTTGCTTGTTTGAATTTCTAACAGGAATTCCCCCTTTCAATGATGAAACACCACAGCAAGTATTCCAGAATATTTTGAAAAGAGGTGATTCTTTTTCTTCTATTAATATAGAGTCATTTATCTCTAAGTATTATTTTGAGCAGTGATTAACAAGCATATTTGTATATTTGTATTTATATAGATATCCCTTGGCCAGAAGGTGAAGAAAAGTTATCTGATAATGCTCAAAGTGCAGTAGAAATACTTTTAACCACTGATGATACAAAGAGAGCCGGAATGAAAGGTGAGACTTTGGGTTATTAAACTTTTACCCTTGATTTGTTCCAGGTGGTAAATATTACTAAAAGTATAATATCAAGTATATAGTATTCTAATGTAATACTACAGATAAGTCTGACTGCTAACCTGGTAAAAAGATAATTTAGTTTATTTCTGCCCTCTAGGTATGCATCGATATATTTGTCCTTATTCTACATTAAAATTCAATGTGTCACATGTTAGATGGGGAAAAAAATTAAACGTGGTCAATTTGCAATACTGTATTCACACATTAAATTTTATTCATTTGAAGCAGTTGCCTAAAACAATCTTATCGGTGTCTTGGGTTTTTCAAACCTGATAAAGTTAACCATTTACAAATAACAGGAAATCTTTTTTTATGAAAACCTGTTGTTCTGTAATTTCTTGTTGCCTCATTTTTGATACTGTTATTCATTGACAAACGTACCAGGTCCCAGATTGCCTCAAATAAAACAAACTTGGCACATTATAAACCATTTGATGGTTTTCTCAATGCAGGGGTATATTAAACCCTATTTTGAAACTCTAGTAAACTCATTAGCAACTGCATTAATGACCTGTTTGTGACGTGGTATAATATAGACAAATAAGCATTATGTCTCAAAATGCCTTTCCATGTAAAGGAGGGTGCATTCAGGAAAATGGGCTTTATAAATACACCGTTGGCATCAGCTTCTAGGTATTCCCTCTAATAAGATCAATACGTTTGTTGATTGATTGATTTAACAGATCCTATGGAGTGATTTCTACGTGCCAAGCAATGTTCCGGTACTGGAAATATTCTAGGAATGAACTAGACTAAAACCCCAACCATTTGGAACTTACAGTCTAGTGGAAAGACAGACAGTAAACAAATTACAGCCATAACATAATGTCATGTAGTGGTAAATACTAGGAAGGAGAATAAAGCAGGGTGAGAGGATACAAAGCGATGGCAGGAGATTTTTTTGGGTAGGGTGGACCTCTGTGAAGAGGGTGATTTGAGCAGAAACCTGTGTAAAGGGAAGGAGTGGACATTTGAGAACTGAGCTCTAGCTTTCTCCAGACACTTAAATGAGTGGGGAGAACCACTTGAGCACAGGAGTTTGAGGTTGCAGTGAGCTATGATGATGCCACTGCACTCTAGGCTGGGTGATAGAGCGAGACCTTGTCTCAAAATAATAAAGAAAGAAAAAAGAATTTTAAAACAACTGAATCCACAAGGGAATTCTAATTTAGTCTAAGTGTTGAAGCAGCTGTTTTTTAACTGAAGAATCACCTATCATCTCCTTCACTGTGTAAATTATTTCATTAAAGAAACAAAAATCTGCAACGTCTTTAATAAGAACACTTTTCTTCTATCATCATTTATTTTGAGCAAATTACAGTATGTAATAGCCACGTAATAAAGAAGCGTTTCTCAACTCCGGCAAAATTGGCATTTGAGGCCAGGTAATTCTTTGTTGTGGGGACGGTCCTGTGCACTGTGGGAGGTTTAACAGAATCCCTGCCTCTACCCACTACGTGCCCCCACGGTGGTGCAACCAAAGATGTCACTGCCAAATATCCTTTGGGAGGCAGAAGTCACCCAGTTGAGAACTGCTCTTCTAAAGTATTATAATTTTTAAAGTAATCCATGCTCAGTTATTTATTTTGAACATTAAGAGACAAATTCTGTATATGTGAATTGTTTTTTGCTATCTTATCCCTTTTCCTACCAGTCTTTAAGTTTAGGGGAAAACCAACTTGTAGACATATTGATCTCCCAACCCATCACTCCCAATACAGACACACAATTCTTTCCTGTGTAGTCTTCTTCCAGTATTTTCCTTGAATTTGGGTCCTTTGTGTGTGGGGGAGCTATTCACTACCTTAACCGTCACTTCCTTGTTTGCCAACATTTTTATTGTTGCCTTAGGAAGTGAGGGGTTGAGGAGGGGAGGCTATGTCTAGCAACTAAATATCCCAGTGTAGTCGAGTATATTTTTATTTTAGTAGGCAGAAGGAAATAGGAACGATGACAGGTAACAAAATGGTAAAGAGGTGAGCAAAGTTTCAGCTCTTGAAAGCAGAGTAGGTCTGTGATAGAAAGCTTCCAGATGTGGTGCTAGACATCACTATGTCATAGAGACGCAAGTCAGTGAAATCAAGGAAGAGAATGTGTCAGAAGTGTCATTGGTGTTCATGTTGAAATCACCGTGAAGGACAAGGGTGGACAGTAGGGAGTGAAGTCATGGGCGGAGGATGAGCTGCAGGCTCGGGTTATCTAGGGCAGTAGACAGTGCCAAGGGTACAGGGATATAAACAGGCAGCAAGGCCTTGGAGGGAGAATTAGAGCATTAATCATGGAAGATCAGCGGTATGGGAGGTTTATCAGGGAACAAGAAGTAGGCCACACTCTCTTCTCTGGAGTCAGGGATTGTGTGAGAAGACAGGTTTCTGTGAAGGCGAATCATTCATTCACTCATTGGACAAGTGCGGCGCAGGCTCCTGTCATGAGCCAAGTGATAGCAAAATGGTACAACGTGTGCCTTTGTGAAATACATGGCCATTAGGGAGACAGATACTAACCATCTGTGAAACTGGCATAATAAAGCGTGGCAAGATGTAGGTGAGACATTCTCTTTTTAATTCCTGTAAAGCAGTGCTTACTTAGGTAATGGTGTCATAATATTGTTTGGTTTTATATTTTTCCGAAGAGCTGAAACATCATCCTCTCTTCAGCGACGTGGACTGGGAAAACCTGCAGCATCAGACTATGCCTTTCATACCCCAGCCAGATGGTGACACAGACACATCCTACTTTGAAGCCAGGAATAACGCTCAGCACCTGACCGTATCTGGATTTAGTCTATAGCACGTCAATTTTCCTTTTAGTCGAACCTTGTATTGTAGAATAAGCTTGCGTAATTATATACTCCTTAATACTAGATTGATCTAAGGGGGAAAATCATTATTTTACTTAGGCTAATGTGCTTTAAATGTATGTTACAGCTTTCACAGAGTTAAAAGGCTATAAGGAATATAATCAGTAATTTATCTTAGTCTCAGAACTGTATATAAGTCTTCTAAGCTTATTTTCATCGTATTTATTTTGTTTACTGCACTTTATGAAAACTAGAGCATCAATAAAACTAGAGTGACACTAACACCATCGAGAGGGTGAGCCATGACCTTGATTTTCTTTCTCCTTATCTGTCGATTTCAGTACACCGTTCTGTTTGGTGTCAAAATAACGAAATAATCATAGTTTCATTTAAATGTAATTTGTTTGCACATGATTGCCTGCCAAAGCAGCCATCTCAAGGGCAATCATTTAAAGCCACTTTTGTGACCTCAAAAATGCAGCCAGAAAATTCCTTTGCTCAGTCGTGTAACTCCTTTGGGGAATAAAGAATAAACAAAAGGACCAAGGTTTTAGCTTACTTTACCTTTGCTGCCCTGACTGCTACTGGTGCTGGCTGCACAATGTGTATTTGTTTAAAGTAGTACCGGGAGGCTTAGGTATAATATTTCGCAATTCAAATAGCTTGTTCAATTTTAGTAGAACATGCGATGCTTTACATCTCATAGTCATTTATTTTAAAAATGCAACATTATCAGACATAGACTAATCCTTAAAAACCAAACAAAAAATAACTTCTTGTTTAATAAATATAACAAGTAGATTACCTGTCATCATCATTCTTTCAAATATAGATATACACACACTGAGATTCAGCTTCACAGGTTGTATTTTAAATGCATTGAGGCTTTCAGCATACTTAACTCCCCAAAAAAGCAAAGTTCAAATTTAAATGCACCATTTGTAAGTTTTCTGCTAATGGAGTGTTCTAGTAAATAATCGTTCCTTTTGCACACTGGCTTTAGTGTTTTTGCTGTCCATTACCATCCCGGTAAGAGCCCCGGTATAATGCAGGTAACCAATGTACAAGTTTAAAACTGTTGCAGGTAGATACACCCTTATAACGAGTCCTACATAACTGAATCCATGGGCTAATGGTTTTACTGAGCTTGTTTTGGTAATAACTACTTAGATTTAATGCTCCTAATGGTTACCACTTCTAATAAAATCTTCGAAATACAGTTGTTAAAACTTCATTTAATAGGAATTACATCTTTCCCCTAAATTAGGTGAAAGCAAAGAATTATCTATTGTCATTTTACGATATTTTCAAGTAGTAGAAAGAAAAAAGGCTTTGGCATCAAATACAAATCATTCAAACCATTGCTCTGCCACATTAAAAGGCCTTGGGCAGGTTTAACTCTGAGCTGCTGATGACTCACCTGTATATCGGGGATTAATAGTGATGACTTCGGAGAGTCGGAATGAGCAGAGTCAGCTTCAGGAACAAGCCCGTTTAGTGGCTACCCAGGATATCAATCTTAAGAGGGCCTCGAAACATTATTGAATAATTGGAGAAATCAACTATGAGCCTATTCCCAATACAGAAGACAGAACCCCGGGTGGTATTCATTGTGAACCAGTGATTTATTATCTAAATTTAGACCTGTTAAGATGTTTTAGATTCAGATTCTTTTTAGATAATAGGGAAGAATTAGGGATTGAATATTGTTAAGGATAGGGAAAACTAAGCAAATGAAGAAGTAAGATAGTTAACTCCGGCAATAATAAAAAGCTGTGCAGGAAAGAAAAAAATGATCATAGTTTAATACATTGCCCACGTCTGAACAGTGTTTACATGGTCCTAATAATGTGAAGCCTGAGACGCTGATCTAACAATAATCTCAGTACAAATGTACTGGGAGACAATTCTCCATGGCTCGCGTGATTTCTACATGTCATGCAAGTGAATGCGACAGACCTCTGTTTTGGATCATCTTTTCAAGGATGTTAGTGTAGTGAAAAGCTTTGGAAGACAAAGATAGTGTCGTCTTTTGGAGTAAATGGCAGGATACATACTGTCTAATATAATGTCTCTTTCCAGAGTAGAGTATAGGTTTGGTTATGACCCATTATAAACGATTCAGGTTTCCTAAAGGCCAGGCACAGTGGCTCACGCCTGTAATCCTGGCAGTCTGGGAGGCCGAGGAGGGAGGATCCCTTGAGCTCAGGAGTTTGACACCAGCTGAGCCAAGAGTGAGGCCCCATCTCTAATAAAAATAGAAAAAAGTAGCTGGACAACTAAAAATACATAGAAAAAATTTGCCGGGCGTGGTGGTGCATGCCTGTAGTCCCAGCTACTCGGGAGGCTGAGGCAGGAGGATCGCTTGAGCCCAGGAGTCTGGGGTTGCTGTGAGCTAGGCTGACGCCACGGCACTCTAGCCCAGGCAACAGAGCGAGACTCTGTCTCAAAAAAAAAAAAAAAAAGAAAGGTGGGTAAATGAAAAAAATACACATGAGCAGTGAATGAAAGGGAAAGAAAAAAAAATGAAATCTTCAATTTCAGTCATGTGAAGTAAATAGGTAATTCCTAAAACAGAAAAATGAAGTAGTGGCAATTCAAACATCTAGCTCAGAACCTGGGAGGTAAGTACCAAAACAATCAGCCGTAAGTCATGGCAGTAGTTGCCTCTGGGGAAGAAAAATGTGGCAAACTCCTTGAGGAAAGGGATAATATCCAGAGGATAGGTGGAAGGGGCTGGCTTTTGGTAAGAAAGGAATCTGTACTTTTGCACAAACTGTCCCATGACTGCACAGCTGGAAAGTGTCGGAGCCAGAATTTGCATCCAGGCAGTCTGCTCCAGGCCTGAGAATGAAGAGCTACTTACATTACTTATGACTCCAGTAGCAAGTATCAGAAACCTAACTTAAACCACGTTAAATAAGAAGGAAAATTCACGAACCTATGTAAATGAATTGTATAAAGAGAGGGGTAGTGTTTTCAGAGTTAATTGGATGAACGTTCTTCACTGTCTCTGCCTCTAAGTTGTCGAAGTTTCTAGGTCTTGGTGTTGGCCTTATTACTTAGGGCGCCTGCAAGTGGCAAGCAGTGTGGCCCCCAGAACTTCTAGGATGATATAACCTTTAGCAGCCTATATAATTCAAAGAGAAAAGAATGCAACAGCGAGATACCACAACACACATATCAGAATGGCTAAAATCTATAACACTGACGATACCACATACTGACAGAGATGTGGGCAACAGGACCTCTCATTCATTGCTAGTGGAAATACAAAATGGTACAGCGACTATGGAAGACAGTTTGGCAGTTTCTTACAAAACTAAACACACTCTTCAGCATACAATCCAGGAGTTGTGCTCCTTAATATTTACCCAAATGAGCTGAAAACTTACGCCTACAGAAAAACCTGCATACTGATGTTTACAGCAGCTTTATTCTTAATTGCCGAAATTTGGAAGCCACCAAGACGTCCTTTAATAGGTGAATGGATAAAGAAACTGCGGCACATCCATACAACGGACTATTATTCAGTGCTAAAGAGAAATGAGCTATGGAGCCATGAAAACACACGGAGGAACCTTAACTGCATGTTACTACGTGAAAGAAGCCAGTCTGGAAAAGCTACATACCGTATGATCCCAATATATGACATTCTTAAAAAGGCAAAACTAGAGACGGTAACAAAGATCAGTGGTGGCAAGGAGTCAGCAGGGAGACACGAATAGGCTGAGCAGTGAAACCACTCAGTATGATACTGTAACGGCGCATACATGCCATTTTAAATTTGTCAAACTCAGAATGCACAGCACCAAGAGTGAACCTTTAGGTAATGACGTCCCATCAGCTGTAACAAAGACACCACTCTGTCGGGGATGCGGATGGCGGAGGCGGCGGTGGGCATGCGTAGGGGGAAGGAGCGTAAGGGAACTCCCGGGACTCTCCACTCAATATTGCTGCCAACTTGAAACAGCCCTAAAACATAGTCTACGAGAGAGAGAAAGAGAGAGAATATTTTCTCTCCTAGCTCCATGAAATAAACCCCAGAGAATAATTCTGACTGCCTCACTGAGGGTCCCATGCTCATTCCTGGGATTGTCGCTGTGGTCAGGAGCGTGGGATATAAACTGGCCAGGTGTAAGTCACATTACTGTGACTGGGGGTGGGGCAGCAATGGCCAGGGCTGGGCTTTCACGCAGCAGCCTCACCAGAATTACTCGATTCAAGGGGAGGAGGAAGAGCTCTCAAAAGGAGGCGGGCAGGGGACAGAGGACAGTGGCGCCGACGTCAGAAGAAGGGGGAAAGGGTGCTAAGCAGAATAAAAACGTAACAGTGGCTATTCCTCGCCTGGTTTTATGTATGCATTAAAAAGAAGTTCCATTTAACAAATCCTGAAGAATTCAAACTAGGGGGAAGTTCTCTTATTTGTTTTTGGGTTTTTGTTTTTTGCAAAAGGGTCTCGCTGTCACCCACGCTACAGTGCAGTGGCGTCATCGCAGCTCACTGCAATCTCAAACTCCTGGGGCTCAAGCGATCCTCCTGCCTCAGCCTCCCGAGTAGCTGGGACTGTAGACGTGGGCCACCATGCCCAACTAATTTTTGTTTTTTTGTAGAGACAGGGTCTCACTCAGGCATGAGCCACCGTACCAGGTCTATTTGTTTTTTAAGTAGACAAAAGACACTTAACCATTATCCAGCTTATGAAATGTGGTACCATTAGGAAGGAGGATTAATGGAGAGAGAAAGTCAGGGAGGAAAACAAGAGTTCAGAAAGCAGAAAGGAAAAACATACAGAGAGAAGAGAATTTAAGGGGACATTAGGCCGGGTGCAGTAGCTCAAATCTAATCCCAGCACTTTGGAAGGCTGAGGTGGATCACTTGAGACAGGGAGCTGGAGACCAGCCTGGGTGACATAGCAAGGTCTCATCTCTACAAAAATTTTAAAAAATTAGCCGGGCATGGTGGCACATGCCTGTAGTCCCAGCTACTCGAGAGGCTGAGGCAGGAGGATCGCTTGAGCCCAGGAGTTTGAGGCTGCTGTGAGCTATGATCACACCACTGTACTCCAGCTTGGGTAACAGAGCAAGACCTTGTTTCTAAAAGAAATTTTTAAAGGGGGGCATTAAAAGCCAAAAGACTTGGCCCTTTCCTACCACACATGGACAAAATTATATTTATAAAATTGTATCTATATAATGATTTTATTCTTTAAATAAAATATTTTTGTTGACAAAGATATAATTACCAAACCCAGTTCTAGCCAATGAGATGTAAGGTGTCACCTGTGTGAGACTTTCAAGAAAGTTACTATTTCCTTATCACATGGCACAAAACGACTGGGAACCGCTTCTACCCATCACGCTGTGCCCGCCTGTACTGCAGACGTGAGATCTAGGGGTACCTCAGCCACCTTGCAAGAACGAAGACAAGAGCTACACACTAACGACGGTGGAACAGAAAGACAGAAGGAGCCCGTCCTCCTGTTGGCAATGTGGCAGCCCCAGACTTCTTGTCCTGGAGGAAAAAACCCACTTAACATTTGCTCGAGCCACTGCAGTTGGATTTCTGTTACATGCAACAGAACACTGATATCTTAAATGATACAAGCAGTTAATATCACTTGTATCACCAGCTGTAGAAGTTGCAAGTTATAGATGTATATTAAAAACATAAAACTCACCAGTTTCCACCTAAGACCAATCACATGACTTAACATGGCTGAGTAGGGTGCATTGAGCAGCTGGGGAAACTTACTTATTTGGTAGAACTGAAACTAAGATTTTTGACTAGATCACTAATATTCTCAACCAGAAGATTACATGAGTTAAATTTCATACTGGTTTCTGATTTTTATCACATAATATATAATAGCATGCCTTTATCTTGAAAGAGTCATGATTACTTTCTATGAATTCCTACTACTTATTTAATCCTTAGTACATAATCAGTGCACTGACAGCAACAAGTAATAAAAACCATGTCATTTCTCATTAACTTTTATTTTAACTTAGTTTTACAATAAAGAAACAGAAAATAAGTTGATCATTAAAAAAATACCGTAGCTGTCACTTTAAAATTTAAAATGAGGTTCTTGTTAAACAAAGCAGGAACACTATACCCTATAATTACATCTTTAGTTTTATATACAAGAACTGTGTGCAAAGTGCTTTTCAAACTGTAAAAGAAGACTTTGGAACAGGATACAAATGCTGATCCCTAGGATTTAGTTACCTCTGGCTGCTTGTAATGATTCACAGCTACTTATATTCTTAATTTGCACTTGATTTATTTATATACTAAGAGAAAAGCCATCTTTTCTGACAGCAGATTTATTTCTAATTTTTGAAAATATCTCTGATCCACAGGTCTAAACTTTATTTTTACACATAAGTAGTCCTTCCTTCATTTTTTTTCTAAATAGAGGACAGTTACTTAAAAACAAATATTAGTAGATCCCTTTAGACAGACAAATTTTAATCAAGATGGGATTAAAAAGTAAAAACCACCAAGTTACATGAAAGGAAAAAAAGAGTCTGGGAAAAGCAAACTATATCCTTATACTTTTTTTTCAGGCAAACAAAGAACCATCCTGTATTATTAGAGACGGCTTAATTCTTTTCCTGTTATTTAAAACACTCTGAATACATGATGCTAAACCCAACATCATACTTATCAAGACTGCTTAAAAATTATTTGTTACAAGCATCTGAATCAAAGAAATCTTCAAAACACAAGGTCTATCTAAGTGTGCAGGGAGTTTTAGAAGATATACAAGAAGAATGATTTTTCTAAACAAAGTCTTCAAGGATCTAAATTACCGCCTTCTTTTTGGTTGAGATGTGAGAGGTGGGGTAGACGGACTTACGTTTCCGTTAGCTGGGCATGCCTTATTCGTGCGGAAGCACATGGCCTATGAGCTTGCAAATCCTTCCGGTACCCCTGTAAAGTAGGTAGATCTAAAATATCATAGCCCGGAGGAAAAACTGAGGCACTAAGAGGTTAAGAGTCCAGTCTATATAGTTCACCAGTTGCAGAAAAGTGATTTTCATCTGTTTCTCTTTTGACCTTTGTAAAAACAGTATAAACAGGTTTTCATTTTAAATTTCAAAGCACCCTGTGAAGCAGACACTAGATATCCTCAGTTAAAGAAAAATGATTACAAAGGAATAAATGTATATGATTGAATAAAAATCATATGCATCACCTGCAGGCTCGGAATATACTTTTAAACCTATATAATGCTCAGTCTCCAACATTTCCATCAGCAGGTTATGTGACTTCTGTGAATCATTTGTAAAAACTAAGCCTACTCCAGAGGGCTCTGCTTGTTAATAATGATGCCTGAACACCAAACTCAGAGCTGCGAATGCCCAAAAAGGATCATGGGCAGCCTGCAAAGTGAAGAGGAAGAAGATTCTTCCAGCAATTTTCTACTACTTGGCATGGCAATTCAGTGACTAAGATATAAAGTTGACTTAATGTCATTTGAAATTCACTCCTGGTTTGCATTCTTTCCTGTATTTAATTTAGAAAATCAAAAAGACCCACTTATATATCTGATCTCATTATCGCAACTGGACCTTGCAAAAGCAGCTTATATTTCTCTATGGGAGATAATCAGGTAAACATGTTACCAAACGATAATTAATAATTTAATGTCCATCAAGTTCAAGGGCAGGGTAAATCTATGTATGCGACTTATAACCTAGTTGAAATTGATTATTCAAGTATCATGATATTAGTCCTTAAAATGTTATCATTTGTGTAGTGCAAAATATGTATGCATATATGTACACAAACCAAACTACTGGACAACACAAAGCAACGTAATCGTCACGAACTAAGACTTTCTTGTGAACGCCACAATCCAATTCATTCTGAGGTCATCCAGGCCCAGCAGACTTCTTGAGTAGAACACCATTTTCTTCAGTTCAGTTTTCTTTAAAAAGAAAGTAAAAACCAATTTCTCGTAAGTATAAATGCAACCTGAATATGCAACACTTCCATACCAAAGAAATCTCTGGATGATAATACAATGTTATTACTTAACATTCAAATTCAAAATAAAACCACAGAATTCCAAGTGGTCCTTATGAAACTACTTCACGGTGACTTATAGCCCGATAGGATAGGAAAGATCCAATTGCAAGTGCTAAAATTACCAAACAGTTTTTAAAAAATAATTTAAATTTACATTTCTCCTCCCTTAACTTCTAGATTCTCATCCTTTTCTAATTGGCTGTTATACAATTAAGATTTGGGGGGATTAGTTCATAATTGTATCAAAATGGAAAAATTATAAAACAAAAATCTTAACAAACTATAAGAGGTTGACAGTTGTACAACTGGACAATTCATTTACTCAACACATAATTACATTTCTTTTAGTTTTCAGGCCCTGGGGATTGAAAGATAAATGAGGCAGCCCTCAAGAGAGTTCTCAGTTTAGTTGGTGGGGGAGGTGGAGCCATGTAAACCCCAAACTTGGAGATATATAGATAGATAGATAGAAATATATAAAAATACATATATAAAATGTGGTGATTTTAATGACAGCAGAGTGAATGAGCTATCAGAAAAGGGTGGGCTTGTTAGCACCGGACACAACCATCACCTAAGATCTGAGTTCTGTGAGAGGTCCCACTGCTGTAAAATCTCCAAACCCCTCCCAGCACTCAAGATGCCAAAACGCCTGCAACCCTCCCATTACAGATGCATTCCTCTCTGTGGAAATACTCTTACGCAACCCTCTTGGCAGGAGTGATATTTTAAATAATCAGATCATTCCTTATCCTCTGCAGAAATCCTCTTAGGTACACCTCCTTGGCAGGAGTGACATTTTAAATAATCAGATCAATTTTCACATAACAGAAGGAAATCCCCAGTAGCATGAAGAAAACAGACCCCTGGAGAAAGAGAATTGAAAGGGCTGAGCAAGACAAGATGTATGTGGGTGGCTGACAGACTGCCCGAGTGAGGTTTTAGCAGAAATGTTAGCTGTGGGTGCCTGAACGGCCGGCAGCACCGACCGAGAGCCTGCGTGATGCAGAGTAGTGAGCACAGCTCTCTGGAGACTTACAAAAGGCAGACAACTTGGTCCCTGGACTCCCAATCTTCTAATGTAATAGAATAAACATAAATCACTACTTTCAGAGCTCTTTTCAGGCTCTTAATGAGAACTTTCTCTGTTCCGTATTTTTTTTTTTAAGTTTATCAATTTGCTGGAAAATGAGGTTGACAGACTCCCATCTTAAAGTACCAACGTCCTCGGTTTTGTATTTTTTAAAAATTAACTTGCAAAATGGAGGTACAGTGTGATCAGAGAAGAAAAGTCACAGAAAACAACAGATCAGGGAATCGGCATAGATCCTGCCTTTGCCCTCACCAGTGGAACACTCTGCTCAGATTCTTTCCCCTCTGCCTCTCCGCGGAACCCTGGGCCTGACTTCCTGTGTCAGCACCTTCTGCCCCAGGCTCCATTTGAAGAATGTTCCTCCCGGGATCCTCCTCACTCCCACAGAGTTGTGTTTGTTACCTTGCTGCTGAAGGCTCAGTGTCCCCAAGGAAACGACTTAACAGTGAATTTATGAATCCACGCAGGCTGCTAAAGAACAGAGGTTGGAGACATCCTCTCCTTCGAAGTAATAGTTTAAGAGCAGTCTTTTAGATTTAAGAGGTCTGCTGTCGGTATTTAACTCATGGATAATCTGAATAGAAGCGTCATCAGGCTAGATGACTGCGACAGGCGGGACACAGAAGGCTGATCAGGGCCTGGTTTTGAACTAGAAGTTTGTAGGTGTTGCTCTTCGCATCACACAGAGAAAGAATGTTTTTCTGATTCACTGCAGAGTGATAGGGTAAGAAATCTCTTTTACTTTTAAATTTATATTCTATACTAGGAAAAAAATCAAACAGCAGACCTAAAGTATTACTTTTGACGTTAAAAGGAAAAAATATGTATATTTAAAAATCTATCACAAATAGATAGTTAATTTTACATACATATAGGACTATTCCAGTGTCTGTCTGTGTCCACATATTTATTAAATAAAATGAAAACTTTTCCGTGTCATATGGTACTTCAGTTTGCTGTCTTGCCCATGGAGGGCATTCGGTCATGCATTTGACACACATTTATTGAACAACTGCTATGTGCCAGCCACTGCACGAGGAGATGAGCTACGGCATGATCCCTATTATGGGTTAAGGCACACACTCTACTACCCACACTTTTCTGATCCTAAGCAGATTTCTAGACCTTTCTCTCAATCTCTAATACAGAACCTATCTCTTCTAAACCACACACACTGCTTTCCAGCCTTCATTCCTTCAGCTGTCAGATTAAAAATTGCTAAACACAGCCAGATTAAAAGATACCTAAATCTCCTCCAGGCTAAAACTTGTTTCCGTAGCAAATAAGGCCCTACTTCCAATCCCAGTTAATCTGTTACATATATAAACAAACAATACAAAAAAATCACTATACATCATCAAAATGAAGTTAGTTCTACAGTGCTAAATAATTTGCAATTTGGAAGGATCAAACACTTAACATATAGTAAAAAAAAACTTGATAAAGATTCAACAGTAACAAAGTAGAAAATTAATAGGAAAGAGTTTCTCCATTCAGAGACATCTGTGAACAACCGAAAAGCATATTTAGGAGAAATGGTGAACGACTTTTTACTATACTTCTATTAGTAAGAAACATTTAAAAAGTTAATTTTAGAAAAACTCCAATTTTCTGCGACTGCTAAAGCAGAATACAGTTTGTTTTTCCATCTTTAATGAAGTCATAAGCTGCTTCAACCTTAAGCATAAAATAAATTATTAACCAAAGTAAGCTTTGTTTTTCTCCTATGCCAAATTTCGCTACTCTCCAGCTCTCAACTTTCTACAAAGGAAACATGAAAAGGAACTTTGAAATGCATTGCAAAATATCTAAACACCTACCTTTAGTGTCCTTGTGCCCTGCAGCGTAAATCCAGCATTCTTTTTTCCCTCATATTACCAGGGATATCAGAATATAAAACACTAAATCCAACCATCACAGAACAAATTTAAAACGTGTCAAAGAATAAAAGAAAGGGTTTAAATTAAGGTGTGTATCTTAACAACTAAAATGACACATACACAAATGGATTGGAAAAGGGAAAAATAAAACTAAGGAAGCAATTTATGCTTCTGAAATCTTATTGAAGTTTTTTCAAGTGAGCAGGGGTGTTCTAAGAATATTCAAGCATCGGAAAATGTATTCAGCTCATTAATGAACACAAATCAGAACTGTCTTAACATAAGTGGAGAACAAGGAAAACGAAAATGCTTCACCCAGTGTCCCATGCCTTTCAGTCTGTCTACTGTAAGGTGTGATAACTGGGGCACCCACAGTGCTGCCTGTCTCTTTTACACAAGAGAAGGACAAATGCTTTTTGTTATCAAGCATAACTAGAAACTTGGGTTCTTCGCTAAAGGAAAAACATACCATAAATACTTAAACTTGTATTTTTGAAAATGTGTGCACATTATGATCAAATGTCCTATTTCTTTTCCCCACCTGTTGTTACTTAATGGGAAACAGTGATCAAACACGGAAAACCTAATCAGTGTGCAAGCAGTGAGGTAAATAATGAATGCCCACTCATTCATCAGTTTACACAGTGTCCAAAAAAGGACACTTTTTAGATTTAAGGATTTCCTTGAACCTAAGGGTGTTGGCCTCAGCCTATTCCTAACACAGACAGACTCAGGGTACTTTCAGGGATTCCAATCTATTATTCTCAGCGGTATCTCTTGTTATCCCAAACTAGAATTCTGGCCCTCAAATTGAAGTAATCCCTAATTCTAGAGAGAGTCAACCACCAGGCTGAAAATTTTCTGAAACGTCAATGTCTGTATTTCAAAGGTGTATTTTTCATTTACTTATTTATTTTTAAATTTTTTTCCCTTTTTTAGGTCATCTTAGCTTCAGAATATATTTCAAAGGTATAGAGAGCAAACAGGCACTATTTATTTACCTTCCCATGATCCTTTATATCAGCAAAGGACCCAAAGTAAACATCAGACTATAAGAGTGTTGTTTCCTCACAAGCCATAAAACTTAGCAGCATGTTGTCACTGTCATGTTTTTGCCTAAATCAAAGCTGTACGAATCCATCAGATGTTCTCAAGGGAAAAATTTTTTAAGTCTAACATGTACCTAGAAATCCACAAAATACCATTTCCAAGGTAATTCCAGCCTCAGGATCAGTACAGAATGTTCACTATGATAATACATCTATAAAATGGACCTATCCCCTTAATTGCTGCTAAAAGCTCTACTATAGGTTATAAGAGTTTACACATCATTTCAAAATATGAAACTGTAGCATTACCTTCTCCTTCTTTGATAATAAAAATGCACCAGCCACTGGGCAATAAAAGGCCATATGATAGCAAAAGTTAATGCACCAGGAGATATCTCAAAGGGCCACCAAGATGGTCTCTGAAAAAATACAATAAGTTTGTCACCAGTCTATTATATATTGCATGTATAAATTTAAAAATACACCAAGAAAAATTTTGAAAGTAGGAAACTAGTAACAAATCTCACTCCTGCTGAATTCAGAGCATAATTCAGTAAGCAGACTTTCAGGAATACTTCAGACTTAAAGAAACACAAAAACAAATTTTTAACTTCAAAGCTCTATAAAGTAGATCTCATTTGGCATACTTTAAGAATCTCATATATTCTAAATGCATTATAACTTATTTGAAATCCTGGCACTTACATTTAAGAAAAATTTTCTCACCTGTGAGGGGGGCTGATTACTAGTCTGCACTGTTGACGATTTTGCCTATAAATATAAATGAAAGTGATTTAGCCTTGACAAAATGAAAAAAAAAAACAGTAATTTTTCTATCTCCTATCTTGCTTTTTTTAAAAAGGCAGAAATATTAGTCTATGCTCTATTTTTCTGTGAACTATGTTTTGATTATCTTAAAACTCATACTGACAAAGGACGAGTTCCCCAAAACTGTGAGCCAAACAAATACCTTGGATACTATATATTTTACAGTTCAAATTATATAAAATTATCAAAATATTAATCTAAACCCTTATTTTATAGTCTTATTAAATTACCTATTCAATTTTCTTAATTAATTCCTTAGTTTCCATACAAGCTACCAATTTACAAACACATTTGAAAACTGTAGTCTTGATTACTAATTAAAATAAAAAGACTGTAAACAATATCCAAAGATCTGGAAATTCGTGACAAATCATAGAGTTATACAGATATGAGAAATGTAAGACTGCTAGTGTTATAGGTTTTAAAGTAAGAAGTAGCCCAAATTAAGCAGAAAATTTTCAGATTTAGGAAATTCAGATTTCAATTTGGCTCATTCCAAAGACAAGTTTCCTTAGGGTTGTTATCAGAAACTTATCATTCTAGTTTCTCCATTTATTATAACTTTAGAGAAACGGTATGAACATTAGTAAGATCATTCATTCATTCATTCACTCGATAAATGTTTACTGGGCATCTTCTATGTGCCAGTCGATATTCCAGGCACGAGAGATACAGGAGGCAGCAAAAGGACAAAAATCTCTGCCCTGATGAAGTTTATACTCTAATGGAGAGACATAAAAAAATAACAAATAAAGCAGTAAAACATATGGTATATCGGGCGGTGATAAATGCTATAAAGAAAGATAAAACAAGGAAGGGAGATGGGACATGTCAGAGGAGGGGAGGCTTGCAGAGAATTATTAAAGAGAGTGGTCAGGGGAGGCTTAAAATTGAGGCGAATTGGAAGAACAGCCTTCTGTACAGAGGGAGTAAGAAGCTCAAAGACCCAGAGAGGGAAAGAGCCCGCTGGCAAGTTCAAGGAACAGCTAGGATGCCAGTGCGCAGAAGTAGAGTGAGCGAGAAGGAAAATGGGGAAGTCTTTTATATTTCTTCATTATGGGTTGTCTGATTTCAAGGAGCCCCGTATGACTGTAGCTTACAGGTAAAACTAAATTAGTTGCCACTGGATGTTGCATTAGTCCTTACAGACCACGAAGGTGTTAAATGATGAATTACAGTTCTAGTATAACTCAAGCTCAACAGACCAAGTGCCGAAATGCTTTGTAGGCATTAATAATCTTCAGCCAAGAAATTTACCCTATGGCCCTTCTCCACACTAAATGGAATTAAGGGTAGATTTACAAAACTGAGCTCTTACGTATCCAGTGACTTATCCAAGTCACATTAGTCAGTGTAGTTTAGATTGGAATTCAAGGTGACCAAACTCCAATGTGACAGAGACAACTATTCTTCATTAAAGCAGCAACTAACAAATGCTAGGGTCCAGTCAGAACTATTAAATGGAACTACAAGTCGATTTTTTTCTCAGTAACAAATGGTCTGGAATGGCAAATGAAGATTCCTAAAGACCACTGCTTACAGCTAAGAAGTAACCAGTACTATCTACATAATTAGCATTATGATTTTTTTGTGCTTTAAAGATATTTATCCACATATATCTTTAGATATTTAGAAAACCAGAGTCTAATCATTTTATGATTCTATTGCTAGATTAAAATGAAGGATTACTATACTCTGGTTTCTCTTCAAAACGAATAAATCTTTCACCTTTTACTAAAGATTTCCATGGAGAGGGACAGTTATGAGTTGGTAACCAAATTTTTTGAGGTCTTGCTTAGGCAAAGCTAAGTATACAGAAAAAAGTAATAACAACAAAATAAAATAAAATGATTACTGAATTTTTTTGCAATTCACTTTGAAAGGGAAAATTTCATACAACAGTAATCACTACAAAGGAAATATGAAGATAGAAACTTATTTAAGCGCTATGTTCCAGGCACTATGCTAAGCATTGTATTTCATCCTCTGATCCAGCATATAGGGTAGGCACTATTAATATTCCCATTTTATTGATAAGGAAACTGAGGCATAAAGAAGTTAAAACAACCTGATCTGAGATCACACAGTAAGTGGCAGAGCCAGAATTTGAACCACGTAGCTTACTCCAAGGTCACCTATACTATGCTATCTCCCTTTTTATCGTCGCATCCTTTGCCTAAAAAAACGTATTTGGTATGTGGCCATGCAACAAATATTTACAGAGTGAATGAGTCTAAGGATATATTTTACAAAAAAATAATACACTGCAGGCACCTTCCTGTGGTGGAAAATGTATTACATGAGAAATCAGGAGTCTTTACTTACAGAACTTGCTCTGCCGCTAATTAATGTATCTTCTCAGCATCTCTGCGTCCTCATCAGCTAAATAAGGGTGTTGAACTAAGTTTCCCTCGGTTCTATAATATACTATTCTACCCACTCATTTCTTTTATGAGTCATCCAAGTGAATTATGCAAATTTTAAGGAAGAAAGTCCTTATCATGTCAAAATCTTTTTTAAAAAGTTCTATACAAGGAAACAGTGGGGCCAGGCACAGTGGCTCAGGCCTGTAATCCTAGCACTCTGGGAGGCTGAGGCAGGAGGATCGCTTGAGGTCGGGAGTTCGAGACCAGCCTGAGCAAGAGCAAGACCCCATCTCTACTAAAAACAGAAAAATTAGCTGGGCATGGTAGCATGCGCCTGTAATCCCAGCTACTCCGGAGGCTGAGACAGGAGAATCGCTTGAGCCCTAGACTTTAAGGTTGCTGTGAGCTAGGCTGACGCCATGGCACTGTAGCCCAGGTGACAGAGCGAGACTCCATTTCAAAAGAAAACAATGAAAAAGTAAACTTCTAAAAATATATATATATCGAAAGAATTTGAATACCATTGTAACATGTACAATATATCAATACAATATGTTGAAATATAGCCAATGTTTCAATACCATTAAATATAGGGAATATATACAAAATATTCTTTTTTTAAAAAAAACCCACAGAACAAGAAAAACAAACTACCAGGAACAATAATGTTCAATAATAACTAAACAAATGAGGTTTCCTGCATGGGTAGCTCTTTTTTGCTTCCTTTAAGATAATTCTGTATTAATCTGGGGATAGTATGAGGGGATATGTTTTATTTCTCAAGCACATATAAAATTGAATTTTCTTATTAATGAAAGATACAAATTAAACAGTTTGTTTGATATCAATAACCTACGCTTACCTGTATAAACAACACAATGTCATTTACTTAAGGCACTAATCTGTTTTCTTTCTCGGATTCAATTTTCCTTTAATTTCTTGTACTTAAAAAAAATTAACTGGCTTTAACATTCTCATCTAAAATCTATTTTCTCTTATTGTGAAGGAGATTCTGAAACACTGGATCATACATATAAGGCATTACTTTAACCTCTTTTCCATTATACACCCTGTTGAGAATCAAATGAAGAGAATAAATCCTCTCCTCTCAAAAATGCAAAATGAGGCCAGGCGCAGTGGCTCGTGCCTATAATCCCAGCGCTCTGGGAGTCCTGAAAGTCTAGGGATTCACAGTCTACTTGATAATAAAATACAATTGAAAATCCTGGAGGTACATGTAATTGAGAAACCTTATCATAACTTGATCGAGTTGCTTACTAGGGAAAGGGTAAGATATTCACAATGGCTGTTTAGAAAGTCAGCAGTATCGGTTTCTTCATATATTAAGTCATCTTGCTATGGAAGCACATCATCTTTGATTAGTTGCTACAAATTCTTCGTAACATCTGTTAGGGGGACAAGTCAGGAGACCAATGGGGAAGATCACCAGCAGCCGCGTGAAACCTCTGCAGCTGACTCCAGGATTCTCGCAGCCCAGTCAAAACTACGAACCAAGCTGAAGGGTCCCTCCCTGTGAACCATTTCCCTTCGTTTAGTACCTCCTCCAGCGACGGCTGTCTGGGTTTATCTAGCATAGGTCAGCAATCTGCCACCATAGAAAGCCCACTAGCCCGGGATACGAGACATCTGGGTTCCGCTGGAGTTTCTACAACTGACTAGCTAGCTGTACTGCCTTGTCAGAGGGTTAATACCTTTAGCTCTTACAGGGTTCAAAATATAGTGGAGGTCAAAGTATAACTACATTCCTCTCTGGCTTTAAAGTTTTGATCCTAAAACTAATTTACACTAAAAAAATTAGTAACTTAATGTATTAACTCTACCAGCAAAAATGATGGTAGAAAGAATTCAAGATAGAAGACAATGCTTACTACAAAAGAATGATTCTTCAATGATGGACCGCAGGGCATTAATAAAGGTCTCTTTATTAGTTCATCAAACTACACTGCTTAGCAGCGATCATTCTCCTAATACCAAGCACCTACCTCCCACCTCCAGCATGGGCTACTGCTAATTGTACGCTCTGAAAATTTTCAATTATAAATATTTTAAGTGACCTTTAGCTTCTGGGTCAGTCTTTCCTTAAACAATATTTTCAAAAGTAGGTCCTTTTTATTTTTTACAAAAATCACATTGATTTGTGTAAATGTGACCAACACAGGTCATGCACTGCTTTCCAGGATCGAGAAGTGGAAGACGGCCAGGAGACAAATTTGGAGCTTACCTGCGAAGCAGTTAGTGTTTCCAGTTTATGAAGCCTCTGAAGGACACTCTGCATGTCCTCCTGCAATCGCAGCAGCACGAGGGCAATCTGCTCGTTGAGGCTCCCTCTGGAGCCTCTGTCCGAGCCCCAGCGCTCCCCGTCACCTCCGCTCCCCACCTGCTGACCCTTGGCTCCTTCGCTCAAATGCTGCATCCTGTGCCCTATTTTAAAAGAGCAAAATCAGTTAGTTTTAAGTAATTCTTATAAAAGTAGAAACGGTGTGTTTTATTTATTTTCCTCTGTTATCTCTTTGAGCCCTAAATCTCCAAAGTAGAGTAGAACCAATCAGGAAGTACATAAAAAAATTCTTGGGATCAAAGAAATATATATATAAACTTCTATTTATATTGATAGAGTCCTGAATTTTTTTGCCAAGGTTTTATAATATCCATAATATACTAGTACATGACCATATGTATATAATCCATAATATACATACTCAAGATACATGCTAAAAATTCTTTACTAATAAGGTAATACAATTGAAAAAATTTGAAGTTTTTAATTCAATCTTAGAGGTATTAAAAGTTACATTAAATAGCTGTTTTCCTTTCTGTTCGGTTTTGGTTTCATTACATTGTAAGCCTTCCAAAAGGTTTTTTAATGTGTTTTTCTAATTCTAAATTGCATGTTCTTTACAGACATTAAAATCTCAGTATTATTAAGATTTTGTTATATATCCATCCATTCTTTTTTCTATGTATATTTACAAAATTGGTATTGCCCCTTATACATGATCGCGTCCTACTTTTAAAATAATATTACAAACATTTATCTGCAGCATTAAATTTTATTCCAAAAACACTTAGATGGTTATGTAAATTCCCTAGTTAGGCCACAAAGTAATTCACTCAACCATTCTCTGCTTTGGGATAGTTAGGATGACTCCAAATTTTTGCTGTTACGAATAACATTGCAATGAATGTCTTTGTATATAAAGTCTTGTCCAAATTTCCCCTGATTTCTTTAGGACAGATTCCAAGGAGAATTATTGGATCAATGGATAACAACTGTGTTAAAGTTCTGTTTTCTTTAGACACAGTCTCACTCTGTTGCCCTGAGTAGAGTGCCGTGGCATCAGCCTAGCTCATACCAAACTCAAAATCCTGGGCTCAAGCGATCCTCCTGCCTCAGCCTCCCAAGTAGCTGGGACTACAGGCATGCACCACCAAGCCTGGCTAATTTTTCTATTTTTAGTAGAGACGGGGTCTCGCTCTTGCTCAGGCTGGACTCCTGAGCTCAAGGGATCCTCCCGCCTTGGCCTCCCTCCCAGACTGCTAGGATTACAGGCGTGAGCCACCATGCCTGGCCAATCCATAAATATTTCTTATGTCCCAAATATTCCCCTTACCTATGCAACTTCCTTTTTACAGGCCTTCTCATTTCTGCTTTGATCTTCTATTTGTAAGAGTATACATTCTTCTTCTTTGAATGAGAAATATTGGTTATCTAGAATGTTCTTCTGTTTCTTGGGACATATGTTCTTCTGAAACAGATCTTCTGTTTGCATATGATGCTCCTTATCCCTCCCCCCTTCCTTTATACTTTTTCCTTGGCTGTAAAATTTCTGCACACTTCCCAGCTCTGTTTTTGTCAGCTTATTTATCTGTGACAGTGACAGCTCTGTCAATATACTTAAATACTTAAATATATTGTGTTTTGTGCCACATTTACATTGCCCTAGTGGTGCATCCCCCAGAAGCTGAGCTTAAGGCTTGGTATTAATGCGTGCTGTTTAGAAATTAGGCTCTTCTAACTGGGACTCAGAGCCCCAGTCAGAAGGCCTAATTTCTTTTTCTTTTATACATTTATCCCCAACACCACCGTTCTTCATGTTCATCTTTGTATTGGTACATGTTCTTTTATCTCTATTACTTGATCTGTCAGCTTCAAATGATCTCTTTTGAATGGCAAAAGGTGAAAAAGATAAAACAATTCAGATTTTTATCTATATAGGAAAAAAAGCAGCAGCAGTTGGAGCAATTGGTCATTGCTCAGGGTGGTTACGGAACATAAATTTGGCTACCTCAAAAAGTTGCATAAAAGATTTAGAAATAGAAATGTTTAGCCTGGCACAGTGACTCACACCTGTAATTCCAGCACGTTGGGAGGCTGAGGCAGGAGGATCACTTGAGGCCAGGAGTTTGAGACCAGCCTGGGCAACATAGCGAGATCCTGTCTCTACAAAAAAATTTTTTTTTAATTAGCCAGGTGTGGTGTGGCATGCTTGTAGTCCCGGCCACTTGGGGAGGCCGAGGCAGGAGGATTGCTTGAGCCCAGAAGTTTGAAGTTGTAGTGAGCTATGATATCACCACACTCTTGTCCAGCCAACAGAGCAAGACCGTTGTCTCAAAAAAAAAAAAATGTTTTCCCCAGTACTTTCAGGGAACACACAACTGTGCCAGTGGAGTCCTTTAAAGGAGAGATCTGGACATAAAGAAAACTTTGCCAATTAGTTTATAAAGATAGTAAGAACAAAAAAGATAAGACACACCTCTCCCCCTTCTGATGTTAGAGAATTCCTCACTTTCTCCGCCTCGTTTCTCTCGGGGAGGAGCCCCGCTGTTATTCCTGCCATCTTCTCCTCCACGCTTCACTTCACCTTTTCCTTCGACTGCTACCACCGGTATATTCCCAATGTCGCCATTTCCAGGAGGTACTTGAACATCTTCAGGAAAACCAGAATTTTCCATGGGCTGACTGAGATCACCTCCCAAGTAACCCTGAAGTGGTCCATTGTTTGATGTAAAGCTGTCTAAAGACTGCAAATTTAAAACGACACTCAGTTAAAAGCTATAAACAAATTATACACCACATTACAACAGACACTGGAGGCTTCAGAGGGGAGAGGGTGGGAAGGGGGAGGGATGAAAAATCACCTGTTGGGTACAATGTACACTATTTAGGTGATGGGTACACCAAAACCCAGACTTCACTATATAGTATATACATGTCACAGAATTCAACTTGTACTCCCTAAATCTATTGAAATAAAAAAATTATAGGCCA
>RJWJ010021636.1:0-27676 GCA_004363605.1 Indri indri | reverse complement strand
TGTGTGTGTGTGTGTGTGTGCGTGCGCGCGCGTGCGCTTGTAGGCAGGTTAACTCGTTAGCTTGCAAGTAGAGTAACATCTCAGCCCCATCATAATTGTGGACTTAACATAAGATAATCATTATCACACTCTTATACATTAATCAAACAAACTACACAAATAAGAGCTTAATGATGGTATAATTAGTTGAGAGCCCTCTTTGGGGGATGTAAAATCTCTGCCCTTAGCCCTATGTTCTTGCCTTACAAGTGGTTGCATGCTATGTACAAGATAGGGTCATTGCTTTGGGGGGATACAACTGTATATTCAAAACATTCTCAGTCCTTGAGGTGTTTATAGTCTACAGGAAAAGATAAGGTATTTATCCAAATATCTTTACAACAAAAGGAAAATTGCTTCTGTGAGAGAAAAAGGGTTGTTATGAAGAGAGATAAAAGGAAGAGGCCGTTGTTATTTTTAGATGTATGCGTGGTGGATAGGGAGAGGCTAACTGAGGAGTTCTTGTGATGGGAAATGTTTGATATTTGTATTCTTCGTTTAGGTAAAACCACAGAATCAAAGCATCTTGAATTTGTGGATAAAACTAAGCAAGGAGTATGTCCGGTAAACTGGTTGGCAAAATCAAGATTGTGTAAAATCTCTAAAAAAATGCAATGTCAAAAAAAGATAACAAGATGAAACTGTACAGTTATACATGTGGAGGAATAAGTGGGCTAAGAGCATTACTTATGGGGGGGAAACAAGGGTTGTAGCAGTCTACATAAGCTCAATACCAGTAAAGTTAAACCGAAACTCTCATCTTTGTGCTATTTCAAACCCCCTCTATACCATTCACCTTTGAAGCTCACACAAATCCTGTGATGGCTGCACCAGGTACGTTTCACTGTTCCCATTGAATAGAAAGGGGACATGGTCTGTCTCAAAGTGTGAGTGACTTGACCAGTTGCGTAGCAATCAAAAATGTGAGAATCATCTTCAATCACATTAATCGAAGAATGACATCACAATCTAGGAAGGCCCAACAATAATGAGAATTTTGTGTTCAGCTTCAGGTGTACCACTTTGTAAAGGATATTGCCAGTGGAGACAGTCATGATGACAAAGGATACGGACATCATGGCATAGAAGGAATGTCTGGAAGAACTTGCCCAGGAACAGAAAAGATCTAAGAAGAACTGCAATCTGCAAATATCTGAGAAGCCATCATGAGGAAGGGACTCAGACTTGTGCTGGGAAGGTTCATGGTGCAGAACCAATGCCACTGTATGGATTTCAGATGACTTTGAAAGAGAGCATTCTATCTTTCAGAGTTAGGAGAGAGGAACTTGTAAGAGTGAACCCACCATTACAGGACTGATTATAGAACAGGCCGTGACCTGCCATGAAAAGCAGCTGTCGCAGAAGGAAGACCTGCTTAAAAATAAAAAGTCTTCTAAGATCCTTCCTGCTCCTAGAATCTCTTCCACCTCTAAGATTCTATTACTTAAATAATAACCCATGACACCAGGAAATTCATGTCCCAACAATAGATCTTCAAAATATGCTCGGACATTAAAGGCCATGCTGACACCATAAATTAGCACTGTATTCATCCAGGTTATAAAGACATAATAAATAATCATAAGGACATTCATGTGTCATAACTTTTGCTTTTTGCTGGTCTTCATATTCCTCCACGAATGAGAAAAGGGCCTGAACTATCATCCCAGAGAAGTTAAGTGATGAGTTTAAGGTGATATGGCAAGCCAGTGGTAAAAGCGAAGCCAGAAATCCAGTATCCTTTTGCATTCCTTGAGATCATAGCACTAATATTAATAACGAAATGATCGATACTTACATAGATGGCACTTATCATGTGGCATGCATGATTTTAAGCACTTTACATCTATTATCTCATTTAATTCTCACAAAACCCCTGTGAGGTGGGAACTCTTATATCCTCTTTTTGTAAGTTAGGAAACTAAGATGCAGGGATGTTAGACAACCTTCCTAGGGTAGCAGATATTATGTGGGAGGGTTAAATTTCAAACCTTGCCAATATGACTGCAAAAACTGTACTCTCAGCAGCTGTGCTTGGTATGTTACCCCTCCAGATCCATTTTATTTGTGAGAGTATCCCCTATTTGCGCATCACAGCTTCTGTAGACTACGTTCCCAAAGGAACCAAGTCATCGAGTTTGGAAAGCTATGAAAGATAGAACAGATCCCACCTTAGGAGATGTTCCCCTGCGTCCCTCAGTCCATCCCCTCCAAACCAGCAGCATAGCTTCAGAATCTTCATCTCACCAACGGGATGGCGGAACTTAACAGAGCAAATCGAAAACTTGAGATCCATTGGTTCTGATAATCAGACCGGGCTGAAATGTGACCCAGAGTCAGCCGAACACAACGCAGAAGGGGCACTCCTTGGAAGGGTAAACAGCACAATCCACATTTGACACTGAACTGGAGAGCCAGAAAGACAAAACCGAAATAATGGGTACCACAGATAACTTTTTATTTCTTTCCAGCACAACAAGCAAATAAACTGCCATTGGTGCCTCAAAAACTTCATACAGGGTAATATTCCTTTAATGGAATGCTTTTAGAGAAGAGTCATAAAAATAAATTGAAAAGTGCTTTCTGCTGGCTACAGCTGGCATAAGTAGCGTCTGAGCAAACGGGATAACACAAGGCTTAACTTAGCATCGCCATTTTTATTACTCACCCGCGACAGGTCTTATAATAGTATAAATTCACTTAAAAAACGCACTCCTTCCCCCATCGTTGCCCTTCCCTCTCCCCACCACCACACCCCCTGTAGTCTTCTGTGTTAATTCTGAAGAGCGTAATTACAGGTCTTTTTATGATTTAGGTTTGCGACCAATTAGCTGATACTGCAAGCCTTTCAAATGCCAGCTTCCCTTTCTGCACTCCCCGTTCTTCTGGGGATTTATCTCTGTGCTTGTAAAAGGCAAATGTTTTGTGAGGAGCAGAGAAATCGGGTTTGTTTGTGGATGGGTTCCCTCCTCCCCTCTCCTCTCCCTTTCTCATCCGCCTGTGCATCTTTGGCGCACCTGGTCTCTAAAATTGTCATGGTGTGAAATATGCACTGAATATTCATGCTGGGTCCCCACGCAGCCTCTGATAACAGGTAGTTGTTTCATAGAGCTAACATTTGCTCCAGCCCTGCAACTGCCTTCCCTACAGGTAGAGCTGCAGACCCCTCCTGGGCAGAGGGCTGCTGCATTTTGGAACCGGTTAGCCACTGGCTGGAGAGGACTCAGAAAGGATCAACCCAACTCCCCTACATCTGCTCCTAACACCCCCCACCCCACACTAATTATATACTGAGGCTACAATGTGGTCCTTGAAGTCAGATATTCAGCAAAGATCTACATAATCAACTAACAAGCATGGATGATCTAAAGCCCTCTGTACCATTGGGGGATTCAGGGGGGAATAAACTAAGATTTCTGCCCTCAGTGTGCTTTTAATTGAATCTAAGAAGACTTCACTTATTTTGCCATAAGGTCCTGAATAATCAGAACATCCAAGCATTTACTCTGTAGCAAGGACTTCATAAATACCATCTTTAATCCTTCAAGAAACATATAATCATGGACATTTTCAAGACAAAGAAATTGAAGCTCACATGGTAAAGTAACTTGCCCAATGTCACAGGATACCAAATTAGTAAATGACAAAAATTGGAAACTCGATTCTGGCCTGACACTAAGCCTTTATTCCCATAGTCCGTTCCCTCCCCGCAGGGCTGCAGAGATGCAGTCTAGTGGGCATTCAGCTGATTGCTGCGGGGCTGGCTGTAGGGAGAAGTTTAAGAACATTTGAGGAAGGAAAAGTAGACTAATTTGAACAGAGCAGACGGGCTAAGGAAGACCACGAAATACTAAAATATTAGGCCAGAAATGAATATATAGAAGATAATCCCAGAAATATTATTAAATTAACAATTCCACAATATGTTGGGGTATTATCTAGCCATTAAAATAACCCTGAGGACCATGTAAAAAATGTGAAAATGCTAATGCCACAATGTTGAGTAAAAAATAATAATAAACTAAAGCAGAAACTAAAGTGCTCACTGGTACTCTGATAGTGCTTTCACATAAAATTTTTAGTTAAAATTGTTTGAAGGGAAAAAATAAGTCCCCCGGGCATAAGCACGACTATATTTACACTGTTCCAGACAGATGGTTTTCTCTCTTCTTCTAACAGATTTCCATGGAGGGAAATCTAATGCCCTCCCTCTGTTATTTCAGTGCCTTGCAACCCCGTTTGCCTCCAGCCTAGCCTCAAGTCCCTGCCGACGCAATTTCCCCCCACAGTCGGCTTCTGTCTCTGTGAGCAAACTTCTGGTTTAACAGTTTTAACATGCTCTGGGATCCAGAGATCAAAAAAGTGAGATTGTCATTCTTCCCACCTTCTTGCATTCTGCACACCTGCTTTTGATACTTTCGGTGTGCCCGAGGGGGTGGAAGGAGGGAAGATAATGACCAAGGAAAAGAACTCAGTGCCATAGTTCACCAAACCCATTATTTTCCTATCTTGTGTTTCTCTTTCACCCTACTCCCAATGATTCCACTTAATCTCCCAAAATCCCTCATATCTGGTAATTTCTGAAAGTTCCCATAGCCTAGACTCTCCACCTTTCCTGTCCTGTTTATCATGGTAATGTCACATGCCTTTCAGATGTAGTTGTTATTATCTCCTCACCTCTCCCACCAGTCCCCATCCTGGAATACCATGTCCCTTGATGAAGTCATATAAGCCACATCCCATTTTCTCTTGAAAGCACGTATCAATAGGCCCAGCTCAGGCCTTTGCCCATCCTACCTCATCTTCTTTTCCTAGGATGGTACCCAGCACTGTCATACCTGGTCACTACTTAGTTGGGCAAAGGCTTGAAATGTCAGTGGCAAAGATGAAGGCAGGGTCTTGACTGAAATAAGAGACAAGAGAGGATATAATTCGATCCAGAGAGCTTAAAACAATAAATGAATAAAAGTAGGCAGGGTCGTCTAAGCAGAAACAGAGACGCTATGAGGCAAAGTCAAGAACAGGCCCATTGGTTAGTCCCCAAGTCTGTGGCAGCTGAGTAGGAAAACAGCACCAGGACAGAAACCTGGGCTCAGAAGGAGCTGTAAATTTCCAAAGAAGAGAAAACCAGAAGCCTATCTAAGGCACAGCTGGATTATTTGGGTACCGATCACCTGCTGCTGCCCCTTTGGGAGTTCCATGATCCCCGCCTGTCATTATCATACCAGGAAGCACCCTGAACCTGATATCCGACCTTCACACAGGAGGAGCCCTGATACTGTCAGCCTCCAGTCTGCCTTTCCAGCCACACTTCTCGACTTCCTCTGCCGCCACCCATCCCTTCTGTCCAGTTATACAACCCGACTTGTAATTCCCCCACACTTGAGAGCTGCCTATGCCTGAGTGCAAACCCCACCTTTTCTGTCTGACACACTCCCAGTCATTCATAAGGTTCATTCTTTGTTACACCGTCCCCAGTACCCTTGGCAATTTGTAACTCCATCTTCTGGGCTCCCATAGCATTTTGTAAAGGCTTATGTGAGAGAACTTACCAGTGTCTATAATTGCTTGTCTACATGTCTCTCTCTTCCACTGTACACGGAGATCCTTAAAGATTCACTGTACCTTCTTGTTCATCCTTGTATCCCTGCGCCTGGCACACTGATTGGCGCATCATAGGAGCTCAATGTGTGTTTCTTAACTGAATGAATCAAATGTTACTAATTGTATTTTCACCTGTTTTCTTCATTCTCTTCTAGGATCTTGCAAACCAAGAGAAGCAACATCCTAAAACAAACAGGATGACACCTAATAGATGTGTCTATTAACAACCAGCTAATGTCCTCAGTCAAAAAATAATAATTAGCATGCCTAGATGCTGTGTTTCTGTTTAGGCTTTTATTCCCAGGACGATTTGTCTAGGTAAGGACTCTGTCTCCATCAGAGGTTGGAGCACATACAAATACATTTTCTGAGACTAGCTCTGTGGAGTACAGAGTGAGATTATGAAATTCAAAACACACCTGGGAAATTCAGACAAGATCTCAATAATAAGAGCTGTAATCAAGGAAGAAACCCTTACTTAAGCAAATAATTTGCCTTGGGAGTAAAAGGCTGAACACGATGTTCTTCACACACAGGGACTTTAGCTGGCATTCCTTCTTCAGCCTGAATAGAGCTCACTGAACTAACCTCAAAAATAAAATATTTACACTATGCCTGCCATCAGCATAAGTGGTCTTCCAATCAGAGAAGCAAGCAGTGGGGTGCAAACGAAATGTCTGAGTTCAAAGAAGATACAAATAAAAAGAAAAAAGAACAGAAAGAAAAAGGACAAGTTTAAAATTAAAAGGATGTGTTATCCAAGGGCAAAGCGATTTGACCTGAATTCTCCACAAGTGAGGGTAACATGGATGGTTATGAATTCTGTCTTATCTCTGCAGTTACGGGGTTGATTTGCAGACATCAGATTTTGTGATGTTGCAGACATGGCAACATCACATGCCTTTCCCAACTTGGAAAGGCAGGGCAAAAGTTGATGCCACATAATATACTTGCACAGGATAAACAATAGCCGGACAACTGTATATCACAGGGAAGTATAATGTCAGGTTTGGAATCAGATAAATTGCAAATAACAACGGAGAAACAACTGAACCTCGAGGACTCTCGGCAGATAATCGAGATGGAGTGGATAAAGACTCCCTGTGTGGAGCAGGCAGGGTGGCCCAGGCAAAGATGGGGGAGGGAAGCAGACAGAGAAAGTAGTAGAGGGTGATGCAGTGTGAGCATCTAGGTAAAAGTTTGCGGTCAGCTTCCCAAAAGTCAGAGAGAATAATAGCCAGAACTAAAAAAGCAGAATGGTAGCAGTGTCAACTGTGATAAGCAGATAATTTGTTATTCTGGACTGCCTAGGACCCTTTTCCAAAGGTAGGCAGACGTCCAAGTTCCTGGACTTACCAGCCTGTGCAATCAAGAAGGAAAGATGTATTGCAAATAGCAGCAAGAATCACAGAAGATTTGCATTGCAAAGGACCTTCAGGATTATTTAGAATAACCTCCCTTTCCATGACACCACACTCCTTTGGTTTCCCACCCACCCCGCTAGACGTTCCTTCTCAACTCCTCTTCTGGTTTCTTGTTCTAAATGTCAGAATGACAGCCTTGGATCCTCTCCCCTATCAACACTTTATCTTCTCTAATTCCCTAAGTGATCCCATCCATTCTCTTGGACTTAGATATGAAAACGCTAATGACTCCCATAGTTGTATTCCCTAGCCTTGACATCGCTCCCAACTGAGCTGCAAACTTGTATATCCAAGTGCATTCTTATCATCTTTATTTGGATGGCTTACAGGCATTAAAAGCATGCCCAGAGCAGAGTTCTTGATTCTGCTTTTTCCACCAAAACCTATTCCTCTCTGACTCCCCCGTTTACCTGTTTTCTAAGCCAAAAACATAGACACTGTCTTTGGTTCCTTTTTCCCCCCTTACACATCATTACCCATCTATTAGCAAGTCATGCCAATTTATTTGTTAGTGACAAATGTATGTCTCCATTCTATTCCCATTGCCACCACCCTAACTCAAGTTATCATCAGAGTTTACCTTAATCTTTTAAAAACATTTTTAAAATAGTAGAAATTGGATAAATATTTGTTAAATAATAAATGAGACAGAAGAAGATGGACAGAAAATTCCTGGAGTGATAATTGTAAGTGAATGTAGCTTCACTCCAGCAAAATCTTTCAGTTGCACAATTGCCCACTGAACACCCAGTATTCCACTGGCCCCGCCTTGTTCCCTAACACCACACCACCCCTTCTTAGGGGCTACCTTCACTGCACATTTGCTTGCTCAATTAAAAATGAAAACAGCAAACACTCTTTCCATTGCTCTCTCTTCCTTCACTTCTGGAACATTATTTCTCAATTGCCATATGAATGTTACTGTAAGTCTGGACATTTAGAAACATGTGGATGGTTAACAATGTTGCTCACTTTTCTTTTGGATACTGAATAATGCATAGTCATAGCTACTAAGTCTCTTAGCTTAATAGAAAGCAAAGGCAATTCAGGATTTGGGGGCTTGACTCATGCCCATTAATACCACTTCTCAACTGGAGCACATAGGTCAGTGGTCATGTCCATAGTTGCATTAAAGCCATTAAGCTGGGGACGAGGAGGGGTGGGAGGGACAGTTGTGTGTTTGCTTGCTTATGATAAGTGCTAGAATAAGGGCTCTGAAGTGCCCCCGAGGACTCTGGATTCTGAATAATATAATGATGTGCACTTTACAAAATATCATCACATTCATTATGTCATTATTCAGCCCCATAATGCTATAGCTGTATTAACATCTTTACTTTATAGAAGAGGAAACTGAGGCTCAAAGGGTAAGGTAACATGCCAAACATTACAGAGCCATTGTTTTACGACAAATCTTGAGTGCAATTTCAAATGAGCGGATGGTAAAACCATCTCACATCTCTCCTCTGGATGAGCTTAGAGAAAGGTGTTCCAGCAAGGTGGCATGTTGCTTATGGGAAGCCAAGGGAAGCCCCTCCCCGTCAAGCAAGCCCTTTGGCTGGCATTCTTTCACACAGCGGCTGTGAGCACCAAAAGGGGGTCTGCGTTAACCCGTTATTCAGGATGCTCCTTTTCTGGTGCAAGATTTCCCAGAAGACCTGCAGATTGCCATTTCTGCTTCCTCACCTCACAAGAGATGTTTCTGTGGGTCTGTCAACGAGGTGTCCTTGCTGCAGGGACAACCTCACATTCACACTCTCCGACCCACCCCGGGGAATGAGCGCTGATTAGACTGTGGGCTCTTCCCACTCACAATCCAATCTGAAGCCTGAGGCATTGTCAGACGGCCCCTCCGTCATCTTGGGCTCTTTCCGCTGTGTGTTACTGTGCAGACAGAGGAAAGTGACAGTTTTCATCATTTCCTGCTAAATGATTCAGTGCTGATTCAGCCAGTTTCAACTCCACAGCAATGCAATAGAGAGAGAGAAAAAAGACTCAGAATAGAAGAGCAAATGCTTATCAGCCATTCTGAGGTATTGTTACGGGGGCGGGGGGGCCTTTCTTTTCCTTCACCCAGAAAAGTCCTTGTTACCTTCTCTAAGGACACACAGCTGTACTGGAAAGCAGCCGTCTGGGCTCTTTCCCTCTGTTTACCCTTATTATTTCCGTTTGGAGGAGACAGATGTTTCTTGGAAAGAACCATTGTTTATAATGCCCTGCAATGGGAATCGCGTGCTAAAGTATGAATCATCAGACCAGCAATGTAGCAGCACTGCCTCAAAATGGGCCTTAGGTAAGTCATTTCCCATCTCTGAATCTCAGGTCCTCCTGGAACAAAGAGAAACAAACCCTCTTCAAATGTATGTGAAGCCCTTTGCAAGGTGTACAGTATTGGAAGACAGCAAAATGCACGGAGGTTCTCTTTTCTAAAATCCCTAATTGACGTGTACCCTAGGATCTCCCTACATAAGAGCATGCGAGCAGCATGAGGCTGGCCAGAGGAAGGGTTTTCATGCCCAAATGACATGCAGGAGAGAGTTGCACTCTGGACAGGACTTCAAGGGAGGAAAGCTTGCCTTAGTCTCTTCTCACTGGCTGAGGGCAGAGAAGAGGGCTCCTCACCTCTCTTTGTGCATTCTGGTGCCTTGATATCTCTAGATACCCCCTACCATGCCCCACAAAGCCCATGCCAATCCCCTCTAACCCACCCTCCAAAACTCCACTGCTTCATTCACCAAACTCTGCCTGCAAGAGATAATCTCCACTTCTTTGATCCCTTCCAGATCACTCTAATCCACATCAAAATGTATGTATTCCTTCTCTGCCCTCTCCTACCTCGACGTTTAATTTAATATAGCTAATTAAGCTGTGCAAATAAGTTCGTAAGTTTACTTCTGAGCCCCACGATTTGTTTTGTCCAGATGTCAAAGCGAAAGGGTAATTCCACCGGTGGGACTTGCCCTGTGTTTACTCTGCATTTTTATTCATGTTGTTCTCCTTGCATGGGGGTATTCTTCTCTCTTTATTTCTCTCCAACTTTTCTTCCTCTTTACCTCTAGCTAACTCCTACTTACATCTTGGGTTCATTTAAAGAATCACGTCCTCCAGGAAGTCTGCCTGCACCGTCAGACGATATACTGATCCACCCACTATACGTTCCATAGCACCTGCGCTTCTTCGTAACAACCATAGTGACGCATCACTACTGCTCACTGCTCCAGTAGGCGGGAAGCTCCATGAGAGCAGAGTTTACATCAGAGTTTACATCTCACCCTCACATCCCCAATGCCTGGCACTTTGGTTGGCATGTAGGAGAGGCTTAAAAAAGAAATGCTCAATGAATAAATCGCAGTGCCAAGGAAGATATTTTCATGCCCTATTCGAACTGGCAGGACCTCAGAGGTCATCCAGAAAAGTGTCCCACCCAGGCCTGGCATCCTCTGCACAGCATCCCTGGCAGAGAGAGTCAATGGGCTTCCATGTAAACAGGAGCAAATATGGAGAAATCACTTCTTTACAAGACTATTAATTCTTTCTTTTGGCAGCTCTCAGTATCATGTAGAAAGTTGCTCATCCACACTGGTGACACACACTGTTTCTTTCCTAGCTAGAGGCGAGGTCACAGGTGTTCTGTAGTAAGCCCTGCGGATGCCCAGCACTGATGAGAATCTTCCCACCTGGCATCTTCTGTTTGCCTTCTGAAGTCATTGCTAGGTCTCACTGCCTGCTCTTTTCATCCCACTAGATGCTGTCTTTCACATCTCCTTTGGTTCTGTCCTCCCTACTCCATACTCAGACACAAGTCCTGAACTTCTTGTGGAATCCAGTACCCTGGGTGCCCTCTTCTCTGCAAGGTGAATTGGAACATTATTTGGATGGAGTAAAAACATTTTCTTTTGTGAGATGTAGATATTCATCCTAGTGTGCTCTCTGGAGCCATTGCTCCCCTCCCCCTCAATGTAAGATCCACTGCAAACTCCTGCAATGACCTTCTTCTCCCTCTGCTTCCCCTCCCAACATTGCCTCTTCTCCAAGTCAAACAGCCTCAGGTCCTTCTGTTATTTCTCATGTGGCATCGTATCCAAATCCTTCACAGTTTTGACCATCCTCTGTAGGGTGATTATTAATTGGGAGCTTTGGATACCCCCCAAAATCTCAAATCTCCGGTCTTCACCTTGGCCACAGCCACCCAAGTCCCCGGAGTAACAAATAAGACAATGAACACCACTGGGAAGCTTTCAGGTTTTCATCTGTATGCACAGAACACTAAGGAGGGTCTCCGTCGCTATCAGATAATTATTCTTTCTCACAGTGGAATATGTTACATTCAGCAAAGCAGAAGTTGCCCTGGGGAAGGACTAGGATATATACAATCTGCTCTATATTTAAAAAATGAAAAAGAAAATGGAAAAAAATTCCACAACTTCTCCCTTTCTGTGCCACTAAGATAAACATCCTTTCCCCCAGTTACAAGGCTCGAGCTGATGGTGAATACTTTTCTCCCTGCAGAAATCACTTCTGAAAAGCAGACATTTAACATTTCCAATCTGTCTCTGAAGCCGAGATTAAATTACATTCTGTTTTGAAGGAATGGAAAACACACTTGTTAATATAATAAATGCCTTCCGTTACTTCTAGAATTTGTCTTTGTTAGGCACATAATTCAAGAATTATCTATTATGGTAAAAAAAAAAAATTGAGCCATCTGGGTCTGTGCTAATATCTGTAAGCAATAAGTCTTCGATTTCCTTCATACTTCATTACTGGCAATACACAGGGAGCAATCATTCCAAAATCAGAGCTTGTTTTCTGTTGTCAGACTATTGTTCATCAGGATTTATGAAGCAACAAAAAGGCATTTTCTTGATTTTCATAAGTTAAGCTAACAGTCCGGTGATGACAACCCCATTAAAACTCAGCAAGTTAGATGTTTAAGCTATGGAGTTCTATACCGTATCTATCATTTTTACAAAGCGGCTTTCTTTCCTCCTTCAACTTTCTGTAGAATCGTTTATCAATAGAAAGGACAGGAAAAATGCTTATTTACCATATATTTGTTAAGCCATATACATTTGCAATGTATCTTACCTGACAATGTGTAAAAGATATAAAGCATTATCAAACTGACCAATTTTGATGATATGAAGAGAAGAAATGGTAGGCAAATGGTACTTTCTTCCAAATCAGTCCTGTCTGCTCTAGCTTTTGCTAACGCATTTTTCTCTGAGGGGGTGGGGAGCTCGGGAAGGGACAGCTGACTTGTAGCTTGGAGAAGCTGGGAAGCAGCACACTTTCCTCTAGAGATAGCAGCTCTGTCCAACCTGTAGACGGTAAGAGTAAGAGTCTTGTGATTTAGGCTGCTAGACACAATTAGTGCCAGCTAAGGCTCTCGGAATGAATTTGGGAAAGGAATCCCCAACTGCAAAGAAAAAGGGATGTCTTGGCTTTAATGTCTTGCATTTACAAATCTCCCATTTGCAATAAGGAAATCCTGTTAGATATGAGAGTATAGTTTATTCTCTCTGTGACTCATGCTTCCTTAAGTTGTTAAGGCTGTCTTTTGGATTTATAGAAAGTTGGGGTTTTTTTGGTTTTGTTTTCTTTTGTTTTGTTTGTTTGTTTGTTTGTTTTTAGGAAGGGAGCTCTTGTCTCCTAAGAATCAGAAGGCTTTCAGGTCAGTTCCATCTTGAATCAGCCATTAGTTTGCTGATGCCCATCACCTTGGTAGCAAGGGCCTTAGAGACCTACATGGATGGTGTTAAAAACAGAGAAACGGATTTGAAGAGATTTCATTCTGAGAAGAGGTCAGCTTCCCAAGCCTTGTGTGTTTATTGTAAACCTCTGTGTAGGTGGAGAGATGGTTTGAGTTCCAGAGAGCCCCTGTCTCTAGGCGTCTTCCATCATCTTGCTATTCTAGAGACACCGTGGCAAAGTAAAGAAAAACAGGGACTACCATTTGCTGTGCCATTTTATACTACACACCGTACTGGGTGTGTTTATGTATGTGATCTGCGGTTTTCCAAGATGCCTGATCTGCTGTTTCGCTTAACATAGCCTCTCGTGAACCCAATGCTACAAATTCCAGCTGCGATGGTGAGATATGAAAAAAATATGTGCCCAACTGTGCTGGATGTTCTGCCCCTGGGAGGTGACTGATGTGGAGCCAGCAAAAGCACAATCACTTTGATGGATAACTGGCTCCTTGAGGCTCTGTGTCTAAGAAACTCAACGTCTTCCTGTGGGATCGCCCAAGATTCCAGAAAGCCTGGGTTTTGTTTCTTTCTGCCATCACTGTGGCTACAGTCAGATGCCAACTTCTGTGTGACTAACTCCCTTTCCTGAAATGAAAACCAGTAGAAACAGCTATGAAACACATTTGCCATGGGCTGATTGGTAGGTGCATTTCCCTATCTACCAATTTGTGCCTCTTGCCCTCCCAGCCTGGTGGGTTAATACCGCAGAGTTAATTCCCATCAGTTCTATTATTACCTTTTATCTGACTTCCCTTGGGGGACCTAGTGGAATATGGGAACACAGACTCTTATTTTTTTAATAAAACTTCCCTGTAATAAAATAATTTTTAAAATGATAGATTAGATCTTAAAGTATATGAACAGCTTATGTTATCGCCTGCCTGAGAGACGTCACCTCGCCCCTCTTGTATGGTTCTGACTCCGTTTCTGATTAAAGAAAAAAAAAAAAATTGCTGCTGTGAGCGTTTGGCTTCTGATTTTCCATAATTCTTATTTGTAAGCACTTTTGTGCTGGTACCTCCTTATAATTTACTAAGTGCTTTGCTCTTAAAGAGCACTTAGCAGAAAGAGGTGCAGAGAAATTACATCTGGCAATTATGCCAGTAAATTTAACTCCAGGACCCAGGCAAAACAGGTCATTCCCTGCTTCAGGTTTCTTATCGCTGTCACAGGCAACAGGTTGCCTGTAGGCTGCTCCTGACCATGTGGAAAGTAGCACGGGGTGACTGCTTGCTGTTAAGCTGTCGTTTAGGACTCTGATGGCCCTTGGAATGCATTAGCGAGACTCATTCAAGAGCTGGAACAAAGATAGGACGGCCAAGTCAGAGCTCAAGAAGCCTGGATTACGAGAAGTCATGTGGTCTTAGGTTCTGGTGGCGCCGACTAGCTCAGCCCTCAAGAAAGGAATGTGGGCCAGAATTTTTCTCTCTGCTTTAAAGAACGTGCCAATAACCTTACCCGTGACCTGTGCCCCTCCCTTATCCAAACATTTCCCATGCCTACGCATAGAACGACCATATAATTCGCCTCCAAACTTGGACACTTTGCAAGCGAAGGAGGAGCTACTAATAGCTACACAAAGAAAATGGGTATACATGAAGATCCTTCTGGAAAAACCAGGGATGAGTGGATGCTGTCTGCGTCCTAAGCCTCCCACCTTCAGGGCAGGAAAGAAGACAGGGACATATAAAATGAGTTTCAAGAGAGTGTGGTTTGAGTCATCAGCTCTGCGTCCATTTCTCCATGCCGCCTTTTCCAAAGAGCCTGCGGTTTGAGCCTTCTCCCTGCCAGTGAGAAGGCGGATATTTGATAGCACGTATACTTTGTCTTCTGAGGAGTTAGTGTGGTGAGGCATCAAAGTGTGTGGCCTCTGAAGCCAGACTGTCTGGGTTTATATCCCAGCTCCCCGCTTACCAGCTGGGTGACCAACGTACCGGCAAGTTACTTTTTTTGTGCTTCAGTTACTGAGTGAGTGGAGAAGAGAGACGCCGGGAGGGTTGCATCAGTGGAAACTCATCCACCTGGAAACAAGAAGCAAGAGGAAAGAAGGTGGCCCTCCAGCAAGGTTCAGCATTTATTAAACACTAGCCCATGTCATGTTCTGCACGATACCTTTAACCTTAGCAACAACTCTGCAAGGTACACGTGCTCATCACCCTCCTAATCATCATCGCCATTGTTACATCTATTGCACAGATGTGGAAATGAAAGCGCTGGGACAGTGAGTGTCTTGCCCAAGGCCATACAGCTAGCAAGAATTAGAACCTATTTCTGACTCCAAAGTCCATGTCATTTCTAGTATGCAAAGTCTCTCCGTGTGTGCATGACAGGGGATTCTGCTTCAGTGGGACCTTCCCCTCCAAGTTAAACTTACCTCAACTCACCACTAACATACACTTCTCTGGAGAAGTTTATCCCTAACCTGGAAGCTCTTCCTGCCAAAGTACTCCTCCCTCCTTAGAACTTCGAGGACATAGCTGTGTACCTAGGATAATTTGCTTAATCTTCCTTGCTTCAGTTTCTTCATCTATAAAGTAGGATTACCATTTACACCTACCTTGTGGGAGTTTTACAAGCTCTCAATGAGCTAATTCATGCAAAGCCCTCAGAATGGTGCCCAGCACATAAGAGGGATCAATAATCAATAAGCATTGGCTGTCAATATCATGCTCCAAGCTGGCAGGGAGAAGTCATAGAACTGGAGAGAGAGTAACTTTATTGCTGGGTTGGGGAGGTGTGGCAAACTTTGCTAAACCAGAAAGAGGTGGGCAGGACAAACAAAGATTTTCCTCTCCTGCCCCATGGAGAACCTTCTCAAGGATATAGCTCAAAAGCAGCATTGTCACCTTCATTTACATAGTAGCAAGCAATTTGTCCACATCCAGCATCATTGAAACTTAGGTTTGCAATTTCTGCCCTGGCCTCCTGACATTCTCCTACTTCTACGTCTACCACAAATTGAAGACGTTAGCAGGCATGCTCATGGCTTCCTAGCCTTGCTGTTCTGTATCTACCTGGAAAGAGCAAGCCGGAGCAGAACAGCCAAGCCTGCAGGGCACACACACCTGAAGGAAAGTTCCTCATCTGTAAAATGAGGAGGTTGGACTCACCTGGTGATCTCTAAGGCCCTCTCCAGCTCTAACATTCTATGGGTCTGTGATTCAGAGGCACCCCTGGATTACCGGGACGCCAGAGGCTGAGCTGGTTGCATTTCTCATGCATAATGGGCTGGAGAGAAGCAATCGGTGGGAATTAAAGTCTCAAGTCCTGAGCGCTGTAATTTGTCCTTGCTGCTTATTGGGAAGCCGAAGGTCAAGCTTTGCCAGAGTCTTAAATATCAATCTCATCCATAAACCTCATTCAGGCTGCCTGGAGAGTCAAAGTCTCTTATTTGAGAAGAGAACACGGTGGAGGAGAGGACAGAGGACGATGGGATATTTTAATACAGGCAAATAGCTTTTGGAGTCCAATAGCCTTGTTCATCTTTCCTCTGCAACAGTGATATTTGATCCCTTTGCCATTGGCTTGAAAATTATAAAAACATTTCACTTGCAAAAACTCATCGTGTATGCGGTTTTTCCATCCACCAGCTTTTGGGAAGCATTAAACGTACTGGAACACTACAATAACCAGAGACCGTAGGCTGACATCATCAAGGACAATAGATCCTAAAAACAAGGATGAAGGTCACAGGCATTGTCCTGTCCAGCATGTGAAATGCAAATTTGAGAATGGGTAGGGGTGAGGGTTGTGTGTTCCAATTCTCTGTAGGGCAAAGTAACATCGTAACAGTCTCTTGGATGTCACATTCAGCATGGAACTGGGCCAAAGGAGACAGAGGTTTCTCCTAATCCCATGAGATCTAATTCATTTGCACCTGCTGTTGGGAATCCACCTACCCTCAAGCAAGTTGTGTCTCTACAGTATTCCAATAGCATGTGCAGCAGTCTAATGAGAGACCTTTACAATGGTCCTCCTGCTAGCTGGTTAGGGCATTACCTGATTTCATCTATTTAGATATCTCTCTCATTCACAGCCCATGACTTGGCTCTGAAAACACATCAGCAAGTTCACGTGTGATTTGGGTGGTTGCACTCCAGGTACATGTGACCACAGCTCTGAGAAGCAGTGTCACAGGTAGCTGAGACCCAAGATCCACAGCCAGACTGTCTGCTTCAAATCTCAATTCTGTCACACCGGCTGTGCGACCCGACACATTAGACAACTTTTTCTTTTTTTTGGCCTCACTTTCACCATTTTTAAAGTGGCAAATCAAATATAATTAGTGGGAAGGATGGATAATATGAGTTTAAAAACAGAACAAATGCTACCTCTTTCTTCATCCTCATTAAGCATGGGCTAGGCATATTGTGTCAGGGGATACTGGGGAGACTCTTATGGCCACTGAAACCCTCCTGCAGCAACTGAGGGACTTGTCCTTTTAGCATCTGAAGTGTAATGCCAGTCTTTGCAGTGGCAGAGGGAAAGGTTACTAGATAAGTGATAATCTCACTGTCTTGGTGAGAGCAAACCCTGCCTGGGTTTGATAGGAAGAGGGAAGAACGTAGGAAGGAGTGAGTGCTGGGCAACAAGGGATGAGGACACAGAGCAGGACAAAGTGCAGGGGACCAGAACAGGGCAGCCCAGAGAGCCAGGCGAAACCTCGTTGGTTTTACGGATCTGCTTCTCTGGACAACAGAGTGTGCTCCTCGTCCACCTACCGTTAGAAACCCCCATATCCGCTCTTGCTTACGCCACTCTCCTCCTGCTGCCGACCCCACCCTCCCCTACCCGCTACACGAACCTCAGAGCAGAGGGAAAGAAAGAGGTGGGAGGAGATGGGATGTCACGTGACTTCGTGGCCACCATCCACAGCACGAAGCTCTGCTGGTGATTCCTAGAGATTCGGAAATAAGCCTGGGAACACACTAAAATAGTGCTCAGTCTGGCGCTCGAGCCGCATCCTCACCGCAGTGCTTGGTGCAGAGGCAGGAGGAGGAAAGCTGCCAGCCAGAATCTTCTAAGGGAGGGGGTTCCCACCTCCAGCGGAAGGGAGGGTGTTCCCTCCTCCCATGCCAAGATTTGATTTCTTCTTCTTTGCAGCTCAAAGGCATTAAGAGTTACAGCAATTTTATATTTTACTGACTAGGAACTGGCACTTTCTCTGAAAAGGTTCAGAGGCCCCAGTGAGCAGACGGTGGGCTCCCATAGTGGCCCCCTATGCTGTATTCCTTCTCCTTCTCTACCTCTTGTTTCTCTTCTCCTTGACAAAAAGGCCCCTGGTTGTGCCAGGGACTTGAATTTTCATAGGGGGAATATATTTGCAAAGTGATGCATGCTCATTGGAAAAAAAAAAATTTAAATGGAGCATTTGCGAAGTAAAAAGCAAGTAATTCCCATAAGGGCGCAACCCAACAAGTCCCCTTCTCAGGGGGCTGTCTTGTTAAAGAGCCTCGTGAATATCCTTACAGAGCTTTTCTACGTACACACAAGCACAGGGGAATATATAGAATATATACAGCAACATTTCTTTAACAAAATTAATTTGCATTATATTTATTTGTCTGCATATTCATATTTTGCACCATAATAGATCATGGGCATGTTAGTTTGCTAGGATTGCCATGACAAAGTGCCAAAAACTAGGTGGCTTATATAATGGAAATTTATTCTCTCATAGTTCTGAGGGCTGGGAGTTCACAATGAAGGTGTCAACAGGGCCATACTCTCTCCGATGACTCTGGGAGAGAATTCTTCCTTTGCCTCTTCTAATTTCTGGTGTTTGCCAACAATCCTTGGCTTTCCCTGGCTTGTAGACACATCTCCAGTCACATGGCCATCTTCTCTCTGTGTGTCTTCCCATCGTCTTCCCTATGTGTATATCTACCTCTTTGCCCAGTCTTTCCCTTTTATAGGGACAACTGTCATCCTGGATTAGGGCCCCCCCTGAAGACCTCAGTTTAACTTGATTGCCTCCATAAAGAGTCTATTTCCAAATAAGACTACATTCTGAAGTACTGGGAGTTAGAACTTCAATATTATCTTTTTGGGGGGACAAAACTGAACCCATAACAATGGGCATCCCTCTGAATCTACTTTAGTTTCTTAATAGTTATCTAATATTCTATAGTTTCATTGTGCTATGATTTACCATTCCCCAAATGATGAATATTCACTCCTCCTCAATTTCCTGATATGCCAACTATACTGTAGTAAAATTTCTTATACCATAGCACATATATTCTTATATACTTACTTTGGCAACTTTTTAGGATAGTGCTATGACCTATATCCCCCAAATTCATATATTGGAACCTAATACCCATAGTACAGCCATGGTATTAAATGGTGGCGGCTCTGCCCTCACATATGGGATTAGTTTCCTTATAAAATAAATTACAGAGGGAGACCTGGTCCCTTCTGCTCCTTTCACCATGTGAGCACACAGGGTTTGGCCCTTCTGCCACGTGAGAAGACAGCCAACAAGTCTCGTCATCTACAAAGCAGAGAGCAAGCCCTTACCAGACACTGTACCTGCTGGTGGCTTGATCTTGGACTTCCCAGCATCCAGAACTGTGAGCAATAAATTTCCGTTCTTGATAAATTACCCGGTCTAAGGCATTTTGTTGTGACATCCCAAACAAACTAAGAAAGATGGGTTCCTAGAAGTAGAATTCATGGGTCAAAGGATATGCACATCTTAAATTTTGATAGATACTATAAAATTGCCCTGCATAAAATTATATCTGTTTTTACACTCACCAACAGTGTGTGGTAGTGACTTTTCCTCCCACATCTTCAATAAAACCAGATATCATCAATCCTTTATATTTCTGCCAATCTCACGGACAAAGAAAATTGTTTCTTGTTTAACAGGTATGAACATAATATGTTTATAACCCATTTGATTTTTTATTCAGTGAATTTTTAAATACTTTGCCCATTATTCTATAGAATTATTTATTTATCCAACAAATTTTTATAGAACATTCACAATGTGCCAGTCAGAGCGCTAGGTTGCTTGCATGGTATTTCTTTTTAATTGGTTTGAAAATTTTTGGAAGATATCTTTATATTAGGGAACTCAGTCCATTGTCTATAATATACTTAAATTCTTTTCTTAGATTTTCATTTTTTATTTTATTTGTGTTATCTTTTGCTCTATATAAATTATGAAAATTTAATTACTCCTTTTTAAAAAAATTTTGTTCAGAATCTCTGTTTAGAAGGCTTTTCATAGTCCACGATTATAAAAATTATTCTGACATTTTCTTCTAGTACTTACTTTTATAGCCTTGTAATTTTTTTTCGTGCATTTAAGTCATTAATCCACATAGAATTTCTGAGTGTTTGATGTAGATTTATCTTTTTTTCTCAAACTGGTCTACTGATATTTAAATATCACTTATCAATGATTCTGTCCTTTCTCCTACTAATTAGCAATTATTACATAGGGTCCATTTGAGCTTGCATTCCCTGAAAACAGAACTTGAGCCAAAAACTTGAATATATTTAGAAATGTGAGCCCAAGGAACAGGAATTCATAAGTGGGGAGTGAGGCCTGGCAGGAGGGAAAGTCAATACATAAATATGCTTTCAAGTCAGCCACCCTTGTGGGCAATTGCTGCCTAACTGCCCTGGATCTTCTGAGAAGCTTTACTAATACACTGGGAATTGAAGGGAGAAGCATTTATCCCTTGACTCCCATTCCTCATTGGCCAAAGGTGGCCCCACAGACATTAACTCCCCTACAATTCCAGGTTGGGCACTTGCGAGTGCAGAACACATTCTCACCTGTATTCCACAGGAGGTCTCACCATAGAAGACGAGAGAGAGGTAAGTGGTGGGGGCCAGAGGCAAGTGCTGCTTGTCTGATCACACCTCCATGAAGCTGGTCAAAGTTTGCAATGCATCAAAACAGTTGCTGTAGAAAGCTCCTGCATAGCATGGTCCATCAGCACTTTCTGAGGACAGAAATGGTCTGTATCTGAGCTGTCTAGTGTGGTAGCTGCTAGCCACTCACACATGGCTGTTGAGCTCTTAAAATTGTGGCTAGTAAAACTAAGAAACTGAATTTTTAATTTTTTTGTTAATTTTAATTAGTTTAAATTTAAATGTATAGAGCCACATGTAACTCGTAGCTACCTATGGGACAACATGGGTCTGTAATAAGAGATAGAAGAAGAGGATTTTGAAGTAGTATTAACACATACATAGTGCCAAAATACCTCTGCGACACACCGAGGACCACAAAAATGTAGTACTTTCCATGATGTACTAAGATCCTTACAACCCTATATTGTAGATATTATTATTCATGTTTTACAGATGAGGCAACTAAAACTTAGAAAATTTAAATAACTTTCCCATGGTTGCACAACTGATAATTGGCTGGGGCCAGGATTCCAAACTGGGCAGTGTAATTCCAGAGGGTATACTTCTAATCATCTTGCTTTGAGGTCCCCTTTGCCACTAAATTCCCATATGCACATGGATCTATATCTGGATTTTTTTATTTGCCCATCCCTGGAGCAGAACCACACCGTTTAAATAATGTGGTCTAAAGTATGTTTTGATTCCTGGTAGGTTTTTAGCACTTTACCATGTGACATTTTAAAATATTTTGACCATTAACTGTTAATACTATCTTCTCTATCTCGATCAGAAGTAATTAAGAAAAGCAGAGGTCAGTTAAGGTCCTTTAGGCTTCAAGTAATAGACTAGTCGACCAAGAAACTGTGTTGTTTTCCCAAATATTAAGTCTAGAGGCAGGCATTTCTAGAATTAGTTAATACAGCTGCTCAGAGACTTAAGCCTCGACATTCATTTCTTTTTCTACTTTTCCAGAATATTGGCATCTGCCCCAAGGTTTGTCTATTCGTGGTCCAAGATGACTAAAGCACTTTTAGCATTATCTCCTCACACAGCCAGGACCGGGAGACATGGATTTGGGTAGGCAACTTGCAGTGTCTGCTCTAATGATGAAGGAAATCATGATTCAATTCAGGGACTGTGTAGATTTAATATTCAATAGAACTGAAAATATTCTGGTTTGCTTTCTATTTAAATATAATCTCTTAGTTGAAACCAAAATAGGGGTTGATTCGGGGAATGAAAGTAGTTCAGTTCAAGATCTTGATTCTTCTGTGGGCAAAAGGAATTCATGTCTCAGTTCAAAAGACTCACTGTAGCTATTTCTTTCTTGGGAGAATTCAATTTTGCCACAACATCTTCTTAATGCTAAGAGAAGCTGGCTTTCAACCCACTGAGCAGCAGCTCTCAATGCAGATTTAAACCATAGCGTCCTGCAATCTTAGATCTGGGGAAACCTGGAAACCCATGTGGCCCAGATTCTTCACATTACAAGTGAGAAGCCCCAAGCCCAGGAACAGGAACTGAGGACTAGAATTCTGGTTCCCTGACTGATTTTCTCCCAGGACAGTTTCCCTAAATGGAAAGAAAATGAGCTCTAATGATTTATTACATTTTCTTTCTGTAACTAAAAGCCTTTGGACCATTTTTAATCCACTTCTAAAATGAGTATGTGCTAACAGACTTTTCAAAACTCCAATATTGCTGTTGTGCAGACGATCTGGACATTTCCTAAATAATTTAGATTACGTTAAATTCTAACAGATGTTCTATAAGATTAGGCATTTGATGGACATTGTAAGCTGAAACCTGAAAAGACAAGTGTAAAGTTTGTTGTGTATTTTCTAATCAAAAAGATAATGTGTACTGATTGCTGCAAATTTGGAAACCTTAAAAAAAAAAAACCTCAAAGAAATAAAAATTACTCGGTCTCTACCATCCAGTGATAATCACTGTTAACATCATGCTTATTTATGTCTTTACATACTTTTGTAGTGCATGTTTTACATGCTTTTTAAAACTAAATGTTCCCGTATTTTACTTTTTTGCAGTCTCTTTTTTTAAAAAAGAAAATTTAAAGGTAGATGAGGACCATTTTCCAATATCAGTAAGTAGTATTTAATTTGATTTTTAAAGAGTGCAAAGTATCACATCATTTAGATAAATCACAATTAACCTTATCAATTCTCTATAGATCAATGTATAAATTTGTTACTAATATTTTAATATCTTAGACACACATATTTATGCATTTCCAAAGATAAAAATATTGAGTCAAAAGACATGCACCGTCTTAAGGTCATTAACACATTTTGCCAAATTCCCCTCCAGAAAGCTTATCCCAATTTACATAGCCTGATGCTGTGTGTGAGTTTTCCTATTTTCCTACTCCCTGGGCCACACGCAGGGCTCACATTCATTGTAATTTTGGCCAAGGGCAGCTTTTGCAAAAGCCAAGCTTACCTTTGTGACTGTGATTTTTATTCGTCCCCTTTTGCAGCTCCCATGAATTCTTGGCCATGTGAGGGGTTTCTGGCCTCACTCAGCTGTGCTGACATTGATTCAGCAAATGGTTTTGCCAAAGGACAAAGCTAACGGATGTGTTCGCTTGAGAGACCTGTTAGCAGTGGACCATGAAGAGGGTTTGAGGGGGAAACAGCAGCTTCTCCAGAAGAGCCTCTGACATTCTGGAGAGAGGCAAGTTTTCTGTAATTGCTTTCACCTTCCTGTCCTGCAGGTTACTTCCTTGCTGGCCTCAGACTTCCCTGGGTAGGGGCTCATTTAAATTTCCTCTTGCACTTCTCGCTAGTGGACACACAAAGGTGAACCTAGGAGCAAATTTAACAAACTGGCAGGAGAAACTATTTCAGGCTGTTATGGATAAGCTTGGTATTAGTAGGGTATTTCACTCACTGCTAAATCAACGCAAACAACAGGGTGCTTTCTTTCTTTCCATGCAAACTTTAATAGCCCAGCCCAGTCATAATGAATTCTGGGGCAGAATTATTGTAAAAGAGTAATGGTGATTAGGTAATTATCAAGTACAGAGAGTATTTAACCTTCCCAGTGACGAGACTGCCTAAGACTACCTGATATCATATATGCTCTCTGCAAATAATTAACAATTTAAAAATTATCTAATCTCTACTATTAATCAAGAAATAAGGATCCAAGAGCAATACCAATCAAGTTGAGTTTTGCCACCATTTAATGTCTGCCAACGTGCTCCTTCTCTCCAGTGTCTTTGTATGTGTCCGTCTCTTTGATTTTTATTTCAGACTAGCTAGACTTAAGCTGTTGCAAGACTCTCAGAATGTCTCAACAAGCTGAGACACATCACCCTCTAAAATTATCCACCCTGAGTAAAATGCCAGGGAGTAACCTTTGGCCCCTGTCTTTTTTAATTGCAACTCAAGCCATTTTTAAGCCATGGGCTGTGACAGCCCCACGCTCTGCTCCCCGTCATCCACCCTCCACTCCCCCTGCCCCTCTTGGGCTGTTTTCTCTGGAGAGGATGCGTGTGTGTGCGTGCGTGCATGTGTGTGTTATGTACTGTGTTATGTCTTGATAAAAAAATAAATGCGTCTTCTCCCAGACATCTAGTTTTAATTCCACAGCAAAGGCAGCACATGTAGATAGGCCTTAGCAACATGCACATGCATGAATGCCCGTGTGCACCCATACATGCACATGCATGTAACAGTGAAAAAATTCATCATGGTAAGTGGCAACGCGTGTGCTACAGGAAAGTTCAGAGTAGAATTACTGCAAGGAAATTTAAAGATCCTTTTCTCCAAAACCCCTACAGAAGATAACCCTAAAACACTGAGTGAAGAAATGACTTTTCCAGGACCATATCACAAATTAAAAAGAGAAAAAAAAAATTAAAATACAGTTTTCCAACTTCTGGTTGCGGAACTCTTCCTTAAATGCAATGGAGTCCAAGACCAGGGGAGTTAGATAGCAGTTCAGGGAATATAGTTACCAAAATATTGGCTTTTACGGATGCTGCTTCCTCCTAGGTTCCCAGCTGGCTTCCTTCTTTGGCTGGCTGACTCCTTCAAGAAGCAGATCAAGCAGTGCCTCCTCCAGGAGGCCTTCTCTGATGCAACCAGGGTTCACTTAAGGTCCTTTCTGTGAGTTGCTATAGCAGCTGTGCTGAACTCTAAACTAGCACTTTTGCATTGTTTAGCACGCACTGGCTTTCTGGTCTTTTATTCCTCCAAAGAGTCTAAGCTAGGGAGAAGGGTGCATCTCATTCACTGCTGTAACCTCAGCCCCTAGCACGCTGCACAGCGCTCGGCCAGATCTCATTAAACTATGCAAAATCTCATGGATCCAGGAAACCATCACAAGGGCAGGGGACGTGTGTGCAGCAGAGCTCAAGCCAGGTAATTTAACAACAAGCTGAGACAGGCAAACAGGAGAGTGAAGGGAAGTCACTACCAGGAGGTGTTCCTGAAAGGCAAGCACAGCACAGCCTCAGGCCATCTTGCTCCTTTATGAAGCAGAGATTCTTATCAGGGTTAAGTCCACTATGGGTCCGAGGAGGACAAAAAAGTGACCCCACTTGTATAGAAGCAGAAAGGGAGCAGCAAGCAGCAGGGAAACATAGATTCTGATAACAACGTAAAATGGACAACAGTCTGGATTCCTACTTGGGATCTACAGCTTGTGTCTCTGAAGAGCACTTTTGCGGGTGGGAGGTGGTCCTTAAATTTCTGCCTCTTGAATTAACTGACCATCTGCTTACTACAGGCCCAGGCTCCGTGTGTCTAGTTTGGGGGTGCAGATGTTGGTGGGCGTGAGAGTCTATAAATTATGCTCAGCCCCTAACCCAGTGCTGGGCCCTCAGGAAGCATAGATGATTTGCTCGGCCTTTCCCATGTGTACTTCTCTTCCTCATTAGGCTACACCGGGGTCATTAATCCTGTGCCTTGAATGTTCTTATTCTTTGTGAACATTTGTTGAGGACTATCATGGCACCAGTCACTGGACTGGTCACTTGGTTATATGTTTCTCAAACCTCTATGATCATAAGAATCACTGAAGTACTCTTTCTTTCTGTTAAAATCACAGAATCCTGGGAAACCATTCTATGTCTACTGACGTAAAGTCTAGAAGAGGGGCCAAAGAATGTGCATTTCTTGCAAGTACCCCAAGCCACTCATATCATCAGTCAAGTCAGGGAAACACTGGTAGAGATAAATAATAGCAATAATAGTAATATTAATAATAAAAATAAGTAAATAAAGATAATGGTCCCTGCCTTCGAGGAGTACACAGTTAGGTAAAAGAACATTCTTTAAAATAATCATTCCTGACTCCAGGGGCACTCACTTCACTTTCTAAGAAAACACATGTAAATAACTAGAGTTCCATTTTTAGCTGCACCGTATTCATTTGTGTGGTTTTTGTGCAAGTACCTCTCATGAGGCTTGACCTGGAAATCCCCAGATGGGGACGGGTCACCAAGGAGAGAGTTCCAGAGGAGGTTTCGAGAGCGTAGGCCCAACAGGAGACCCTTTGCAGAACTGGGCTCAGGAAATGAAAATGTAAACTTTCAAAAGAGTTTCTTTGGATTTGGAGAAACATTTGCAGGCAGTTCGGAGAATGAGTAAGAGTAAAAATCAGCCACCCCTAGCAGAAGTTTATGATAAATGAAGTACTTAGTGCACATTATGGAGACAAAAAAAAAAAACCCACAAAACAAAACACCCTGATTCAGCCAGTAGTGCAGAACTTGGCATCACTGGGCAAATAGTTCTTAGAAATTGCTGGACAATCAAAATCCTATCTGGCTGTAAAATGAGTATCGCCACCACTCTGGTTGCCCAATCTCTCCCTCCTCTCCGTGCATCAGCATCTCTGCCTCTATAGCCACCATTATCCCTCCCGCTGGAGAACTCCACCCCTCGCCACCCCCATGCTTGGCTCCCTTTCAGACATTCCCACTCTACTCCGGGGAGCTTATCATCAGACCATGAGGCATTAATGCATGTTCCGATGGTACAGACACAATGAAGTTATTTCTACACGGTGCCAAGATAATCAGAACCCTTGTTAGGAGAAAAAAAAATCAATCTGCTTGACAGTTGCTAGATACAAAGACTAAATGATGGACTGTGTTGGTCACTTTCCAGCTCATACATTTTCGGTGTTAAAAATTATTAAATGTTGGGGATTACGTGGTTCTGGGTTTTTGTTTCAAATGTGTTTGTTTGCTTGTTTGTTTTGTCTTGTGTAGCAGCGGGGTACGTTTTTCCAATGAAATGTTATTCAAAAGCCTAACAGGACGCATGCAAGCAGAGCTGCTCCGCATAGACGAGAGGAAGGGATCAGATTCCCGCTCCTCCTTGCTCTTATTTTTCTTCAGTGGCCCTTGTCACCTCCACAGATGCTGAAGACCCAGGGGGAAAAAAAAAATCCTGTTTAAAAACCACTGATGTCGTCTTCCAAGCCCCTTGTTTTACAAATAAGGAAAGTGAGAGCCAGAGAATGGAATTGTCTACCTGAATTCTTGCAATGGCAGCAGAACTGAAAACAAAACTCAGGTCCCTTGGGTTCCATTCATTGTCCTGGTCTCTACACCACGGAGCTAGGGCTCCTGCATGGGTTCTCAGCACCCCAGGACAGAGGGGCAGGCAGCAAGAGGTGGAAGCAGCTGTTTCTTAGGCTGTCCATCCAGTACACACTACACTTACTCATTGCTTTCTTTGTAAGCACCTTCTCATTTCTTTGAGGTTCTGAGCTGGCTTAAGGGTCAAAATGATGATATAACATTTTTTAAACCAGAAAGATATCCTGAAAGAAAATAAAATGGAAAGTTGTAGCTTCCTCTTCCAGTCCACCATCAATTTCCACCTACTCTAGACCTGCCCATCGCAGAGGCAAGTGCTCACAAAGCTCTCTGCCTTCCTTCCTTCATCCCTCTGCTTCCCCCTCCATCGCTGGTCCAGTCTGCATCTCCACACTTGCATCTGT
>RJWJ010021635.1:0-27675 GCA_004363605.1 Indri indri | reverse complement strand
AGAGAAACTGTACTATACATGCATAATAAGTTGACTGGGCCAGAAAAAGATTTGCTGAAATGGTTGAACATGACAAGATTTGGGTGAAGTAATTTTATAGAGAGGAAAAGTTTCTTTGCTGCTAACTTTGTTTGCCTTGTCATGCTATTAGTTTCAGGCGGACTCATTTCAAGGGATTTTCCTAATTGGCAAAATCCTATTTGAATAAATAGTTCATCGTTTGTTTTAGCTTATAATATCTAGTTTATTTTAACAGCTAAATTATGTAAACTTCTGCTTAATAACTTATCCTTTATATAGCATAAGGATAATAAGTTATCTTTTTTATCTGGTTCCATTTCTTTGGTGTCACTAAAAGTATGTCTGTATAAAAATACAAAAAAACAGTTTCAAAGTTTTTTAAAGTTCTTATTTATTCATTCTAGTGCTAAAATATTTATGGAGAGCTCACCATATTCTTGTTTTTTGCTAGACTCTTAGATTATAGTAAATGCTTCCCAGCTCACAGTTGACTGATTAGGGACATGTAAGAAAATCAGTGATTATTGTATGTTCTAAACTATGATAAATGAAGCAGAGGGTATTATGGGAGAGTTAAAGGCACATTCTTACTTTTGGATATATTTTATATATGTATATTTTTAAGAGACAGATTTTTACTCTGTCACCCAGGCTGTAATGCAGTGGCATGAACATAGCTCATTGTAACCTTGAACTGGTGTGCTCAGGTGATCTCCTGGTCTCAGCCTCCTGAGTAGCTGGGACTACAGGTGTGTTCCACTACACCTGGCTATTTTTAAAACTCTTTTGTAGAGACAGCCTCTCGCTATGTTGCTCAGGCTGATCTCAAACTCCTGGCCTCAAGCAGTCCTCCTGCCTCAGCCTCCCAAAGTGCTGGGATTACAAGTGTGAACCATTGCACCCAGCCATACTTTTGGATATTAAATAAACAATAGTGGGGATAGAGTTCATCCACTTTAGCTAAACCAGTCCTGAGAAATTTAAATAGCAGAAAATAAGCTCAGCAATTTAAAAAAATTAGGCTACAGGAAAATTCCATTTAATTTGGAAATGTGAATAGGGTGTATCTAGAGCAGATCTTAGGAAATCAGAGATTTACTATAATGATAATAAATGCATTGAACCTGTTTGTTTTCCTCCATGTTAGTAACGTAATACCTTTTCCTACCAAGTATTTGAAGTGGGTATTGTGTCATGGTTTAAAAGCAAGCAAAGGGACCTTATAAAAGCCCATCGATTTCTTTGGTTTTTGAGGAAATTTCTAGCTCATTCCAATTTTATTTCTCTGCTATATTACAGATTACATTGATAAATGCTAGAATCATATATCTCCATATTAAAGAAAGATAAGTAGAATTTCTTCTTTTATGGTAGATCACTTAAGTAGAACATTTTGTTTGATTATTGTTTGTGCCATTTGGATGGCAAAAAAGGTTCTTGTCAAGTTTTCACCATGAAATGTTGGCTTATTTATCCTATGCCAGCTGTCTCAGAGAGGAAAAGGATCTCTTGGGTCTCGATACCCCAAGGAATCACTTGCTCTGAATTCTACCAGGTTGTTCTTATCAAAATTCAAGAACACTGGTGTGACCAGAGGGTGGGGAAAAAGAACCAAGGGAAACAGAAGGGAATCAGAGAGATGAGACATGCAAGTGGGACTCCAAAGAAGATAAATGGATTCACTCACTGTCAGTGCAGTGGAATGAAAATGAAATCAGTGTAGGCAGTGCCCGTTCCCCTCCTCGTGCCTAGCCTCAAACACTGCTTTAAATAAAACATTTCTTTTATTTCCCATTTCTTGCTTGCTAACTTAAAGATAAATGACTTGCTTGCAAGTGCAGTGAAAAGGAAATAAAATCAGTAACAGGCAGTGCCCCAAATGCCCCAGCTGCTTAACAGTCTGGCCTTGAGCAATACACAGTTTTTATGGAAAAGTTTTATTGTTCTGCTGTTAAGCAAACAAAAGCAATTCTCCCCAACCCCCACCTTCAATTCTTAAAAAAATAAAGGCAAAGAAAAATCAAAAACTCAAATCTCAAAAATGCCAATGCAATTCAGAATTGGCACACAGTCGGTTCGTGTGTCCAAGGCGACATCAAGTGTGCTAGTGGAAGTGTCAGAACCGGAGCCACGTGAGCGGCGCACTCAGCCTCCAATAGTGCTCTTTTGGGCGAGGGGAGAGCCTGCGGTCACACTCCTGCAGTCAGGGGTCAGCTGCTAGTAATTAGACCCACGGGTGTTTCTACGTAGGCAATAGAATAAGCAATTAAATAGTTTGTGAGCAGCAGTTTGGGGCACTCTCAAAGGTTGGCAATTAGACAGCTCTGTAATTGGAGTAACTAGATAGTTCAATCATGGGGCAGGATATTTTAGTGTTGGGAAGTAAGGAAAAAAAGCACTTTCCGAGCAAAAATTATATTGTATTAAAAATAATAGGAGCCATTTAGTAGGTATACCCTCCTGTGCCTGACACTAACCTTGGGTGGTTTACATCTACAGTTTCTTTTACCTTTAGAATAATGCTTCTCAAACTTTAGCATGCATCAGATTCACCAGGAAGTTTTGTTAAAACACAAACTCATGGGCCCCATTCCCAGACTTCTAATTCAAGAAGTCTGGGGTGTGACCGGAGAATATGCATTCTAACAAGTTCCCAGGTGATGTTGCAGCTGTTGCTCCGAGAACCACATTTTGAGAACCATTTCCTAAATAAAACCCTCTGTGGTAATGGTAGCAATAGCAAGCAAACTTTGAGCACCTACAGTATGTCAGCACTTTGCTAAGCAGTACACGTCTATTAGCTCATTTAATCTTTATAAAACTTTATTGGATATGTCATTCATTCCCTTTAAATGCAGAGCTTTGGGCTCCCACAAGACAAAGGATTTACCCAAAACCACAGATAGAACAAGTGATGGAGCCAGGTTTTAAAACGAAATGCTGATATCCAAAATGCATGCACTAACCACTATGTGTTATACCACAGCACTTGCCAGTGTCTTGTCTTTTCATACAGTTTGGGTGATATTTTTTACCTGTCCTAGCATCCCAAGAAAAGAATGGGAAAAGCTAATGAAGATGATTAATTTTCTTTACTTACTTAGCAGGGACCATGCAAATACAAGACATTGAATTCTCTCAGTGAATTTTACCTTGACAGAGAGACCTTTCATTACTGTGCCATCAAATGGACTAATTGTCTTTGCTATGGTGCTGCTTACTTATCATTTTGCTCTTCTCCCAGTGCCCCCAAATAACTGTGAGATACAGATTTCCTAGGAAGGGTGGTATCAGGTATGGCTGAGCAAGCCGAGCAAGACTTCGTGGAAGAGGTGGGACTTGAGCTTCCCATGAAAGTGGTGGACTGGTTTATGAGGGAAAAGGAACACGTTGTGGAGTGCTCTACAAGAGGGCATGCATTTGTATATACACAGTGAGAAAAAATGGCCCAACCTCAGTGGAAGGTATAAGAGAAGCAGAGGGATAGGGATGTTGAGTCAAATATGCATCAGTTTGGTGGCCAGGATTAGAAGTTGGGTTTAGAAATGATTTAACCAACTCTGTATAAGAGAAAGTTAAGTGCACTCCTTCTCTCTATTCTTTACTTCTTCTTTAATTCGGTTACTTCCACAACTAGTTATTTACTCCAAAGATCTTTACTGAGCATTTACTACATAACAGGCAGTAGGCCAGGTAATGGGTCCACTGGGCCTGGCACGAGAGTGAGACACAGAGAACAGACAGAGACCACCGCACTCAGAGACCTCACAATGTAGCCCCTTGCTATTCAATGATGTAGCAGCATCAGCATTAAGTGTCATCTGAGAGTTTGCTGGAAATGCAGAAGCTCAGGTCCAGCCTAGACATAGTCAGTCAGAGTCTGTATGTAAACAAGATTCCAAGGCAGTTTATATGGACACTAATGTCTGAGAAGCACTAGACAATTCAGCTTTTAGCACTTTGCCCTCTTCTTCTCATTCACTGAAACTACCATTGTCTGTGAAGGATAGTCGGAATTAGGAGATGAATACATTTCCTAGAATGAGGAAAGCAAAACAGGAATTTATGAGGATGCAAAAGAAATAAAAATCCTTGACCAGTGGTTGTCAGGTCCTTGATTTTATTCCTGCAGTAATGGGGAGTGTGCTCATTACAGTTGCATCTTTTCTTTAGCTCCCAACTCAGAGCGAAGAACTTTGGTGGTGGCTGGGGAAGGCTGATGGATTGTTCAAATGATGCAGAAACTAATACAAATCAAGTGAGAAAATATATTTGTCCTGAATATTTGCCAACATGTATTGATGTCTACTATAAGATTTAAAGCCAGGATTAAAAGTTAGGAAAGATACTTTCAGCAGATTTGAAGGTTGTCTGAATTAGGAAATGTTAAAATTTAGGAACTTGGAATAGGAGAGAGTAGTATTGCAGGTGAAGATAATTGCAGTCTAGTTTTAGAAAAGAAGGTGGTTTGGGGAGATATTGTGAAGAATTTGTGACAGTAATGAGGTTAAAATAATAGCTCTGTACTACTTAAGATTTCTTGTCTTATGCAGTAAAAGTGGATGAACATGGGCTGAAGAAACCCGGTAGAGGGAAATTCAAAATCCTCAGTGATAGGTGTATAGACAGGAATGCATACTTCAGCCATCAGTAAATGTTGCTTGATCCTCTTGCCTACGTAGCCTGAATACACTTGTGAAGATGGAAATGGGGACAAAGATATCTCAACATGTCAGATTGAATCAGTGACTTGGATTTGGGGTTGAGGATAAGTGTTATTATGAACTTTGGTCATTTCATAATATTTTCCTCCTAGGGGTACATAGACTTCCTATTGGAAATCCTATTAATCAAGAAACATACGTTTTTAAAAAAGTGTTGTTATGCTGGATAATTAAGTGACAGTGCATGGAGAGAAGTGATGTTTTATGGTCCAGCTGTTTGGGGATCAAGGTCAACTTTTTGATTTTCTATAGTTAGTAGGATGGGTATAATTTTCGGTTTATTGAGAGTCCTCTGAATGACTTTCCTAATTACTGTCTCTTCTTTTAATTCTTTTAAAGTGGAGAGATAAGAACAGCAGTGGCTTCTACCACTAGAATTGTATTTCATGGGGCAAGGCATAAAATAATAACATTACAGTGCTCACAGAGAGTAAAAATCTCCGTGTAATATATTGTTCAGCAAATCATTCATCATCATAATTGCCACAGTCGACACTTTGCTCATTTGTAGATTTTTCCTTTCTTGCCAGAATTTTTCTTCAGTAAAAGTGATTTAAAGAGTAGCTACAGGGTTCAATCCAATTCTTCATGATAGAACAGGGATAAGAACAGTGTATTTTCCAAATCCACTCCCACTCAAACTCTAGTTTATTGTGAGTGCATATTCCTTAAGAACTTGTGTGTTTCAAGCTCCCAGCTAAATTAGAATTCCAGTACCAGAGTGGCTAGCAACCCTGTCCTAACGGGAAATGAAAGGGTGTTGGATATAGGTGTTCAGAGTGTGCCTTCCATGGATACTTCTTTTACCTGGTAGATGGACTAATGCCTAGTTAGCTGATGCGTGATCAGGGGGTCCCTCACATGAGAAACTTGTTTAGACTGGCAGACACCCTTGTGGATCTTGTCTGACTGTGCCATTTATGCCTCCCTGATCATTGCTCTCGTGCTGGGAGCCCAACCTGTGTCCTTCCTACCCTCTGGTTTCCTGGCCTGAGGTAGCTCCTGGTTCTTCAGATGGAAGATGCAAATTCAATACACCACCACAGTAGGAAATAAGTTAAAGGTTTTTTACTTGCAGATCGTGGGCAAGGAGGGTACAATGAGTTGGGAGGGCTGTCCTCTGTCTCCAGGTGATGCTAGGCAGGAATTACAGGTCAGGCAGGGAGAAAGAAGAGAGCACACCAACTAGGACTACATATAAAGGGAACAAGACCTAGGTCGCTTTAAGTTCAGGGGCAAATGCCCCAGTGGGTCATTTTAAAAAAGCAGATAGAAAACCGAGCGCCCAGTGTGCTGAGCAGGAGAGATGTCTCTAAGTTCTTATCTCTGGCCACTGGAGTGAGTGATTTGGGTCTGATGCAGAACTGGTAACTGTACCAAAGGTGACTAAGCCCTCCTTCTGATATGAGAAAGTTAAACTTGTATTCAAAATAGATGTTGAAGCAACAAAAAATTATAAGAATTTGCCAATCACAAAGCATTTTCTTTATGTTCTCTTGGGGTGAATTCTGGATTCTAGCAAGAGATTCCAGGGAGCACATCCAATTACTACTGAATAGCCCATAAATGGCATTTTGTATCTATTTTAGGTACACTCATTCTTTGAGCTGCAGGCATTAAGTGCAAGTGAACCAGTGGGCACACCTAAGTGATATTAGAAATTATTTTGGCATTAAGACATCTTTTATTTCAGTCTGGTGAACCAGAGAGTTAAAGAAGATAGGAACCAGAGCAAGAGACTGGGCACCAAAGACCAGACTACACTTGGGTAGGCATATATCATGCAGACCTTCTCCTGTCTCTTGCCAAATACCTCCCTGCACACACATAACCACCCTCTGGAGTATAAATAACTTGAGGCAGGAGGTTTTAATCATGTAGGCTTGCCCCACAGAGCCTCACATGTAGGAATTTTAAAGTAAACAATTGATCTTACTAAATAAAAAAATTAGTAAAATATTTCCCATAAGCTGCAGCAGCAATTCAGAATGTTCTGATTTATATCTCTGGTGACCATATTTTTAAGGCAAACATTGGAGACGATTGTTCGATGAGTGGGCAGAATATTTGAAATCAGAGCTGCTTTGAAAAACCTAGGGTGTATGATTGCCGTATCTATATTTCTGTTAAAGAATATGAAGCAATTATTTTAAAAATGCTTAGTGAGCAAGTGGGATAATACATTTAACACATTTTTCAAAAAAGAAGTGAAATTTTTAAGTTTGATGTGATTTTCCTTAGACATAAGCACATTTAAGTAGTTAGGAATGAAAGTATATATGTAGGATGGGAGGAAAAAGCATTTATGGTAAAGTTGGAGATTCAGTTTATTTTAGGTGCCAGTAAAAGAGGATAAGAGTTTTAACATTTGTTAAGAACTTACATTTGTTATACATTGTAAAACCCTGGAGGCAGATTTTGTTGTACCTGTCTTACCACTGGGAAAATGAAGCTCAGAGAGGTTATTTGACTCCCAAACCTGTGCTGTTTCTACTCAACACTGTCTTATATTAAAACACTTTACAATCATAGACCAACCAAAGGAAATCAGCAGCTAATAGAATCTCTCCTAATCCTGAAGCTATACATATCAATTATCTGTGAATGAAAATATCATGGGAATTTCCTAGGTGTTTTTTCCTGATATTTAATTGCACTAATACCTTCTAAGACTCAGCTCAAGGATTGTCTTCTCCAAGAAGCTTGCTTTCTTTGTGCCTTTCAGGCTGGGTTAGCTGCCCATGGCATGTCAACATGTTGCATTTAGTTACTATATTTCTCTCTGTGTCTGTCTCCTCCAAGGGACTCTGAGCTTCTGGCACCTTGCTACTTGTCTTAGTCCATGTCGTGTTGCTATAATAGAATACATGAGACCAGATAATTTATAAACAATAGAAATTTATTTGGCTTATGGTTCTGGGCAATGGGAAGTCCAAGAGCATGGCACCAGCATCTGGTGAGGGCCTTTCTGCTGTGCCATCACATGATGGACGGTGGAAGGGCAAGAGAGTGCAAGAGCAAGAGAGCAAGAGGGGGCCACACTCAGTTTTGTAACAACCCCACTCTTGCAATAACTAACCAACTCCTATGATAATTACATTAATGCAGAGCTCCCATGATCTTATCACCTCTTAGTAGTCCCCACCTCCCAACACTGTTACACTGGGGGTTAAGTTTCCAATACATGAACTTTGGGGCATAATTCAAACCACAGCATTCTACTCCTGGCTCCCAAAATTTATGTCCTTTTCACAATGCAAAATACATTTATTCCATCCCAGTAGCTCCAAAAGTCTTAACTTGTTCCAGCATCAACTAAAATGTCTGAAGTTCAGCATCTCACCTAAATCAGATGTAGGTGAGACTCAAGGCACGATTCATCCTGAGCAAATTTCTCTCTAGCTGCGAAATCAAAACAAGTTACATGCTTCCAAAATACAATGGTAGAACAGGTGTAGGCTAGACATTCCCATTCCAAAAGAAAGAAATAGCAAAGAAAAAAGAGGTAACTGTTCCCTAATATGACCAAAACCTAACAGGGAAAACATTACATCTTAAAGCTAGAGAATAATCTCCTTTGACTTCATGTCCTGCAATCTGGACACACTGAGGAGGGGATTGAGCCCTCAAGGCCTCTGACAGCTCCACCCCTATGCTTTTGCTAGGCTCCTCCCATGCTTTAGTTCTCTAGGGTTGGAGACTCATACCTTGCAGCTCTCCAAGGGTGGAGTTGCAGGTTGGTATCTCTGTGCTTCTGGGGTCTCTGTGGTGGCCCTACTCCCATGGCTCCACTACTGGGGGTTTACTGTGGGGGCCCCACCCCTGTGACAAATTGCCTGGGCCCGCAGGCTGTTTGGTACATCCTTTGAAATTGATGTGGAGGCTGCCATGGCCCCAAGTTTTAGTGCACTCTGCACATCTACAGGGTCAGCAGCACATGGATGCCACCGATGCTTATTGTTTGTGCCTCCTGGAGCTATGGCATTAGCCATACCTGGGTCCAATTGACCCACAGCTGGGGCGGCTGAGGGAGCAGCATTGGAATGTAAGGAGCAGAGTCCTAAGACAGCCCTGAGCAATGAGCCCTGCATTCCTCTGGGTACCTCTCTGGAAACCTTGCTCTCACGGCCCTGTTCTGGATCTGTGATAGAAGGGGCAGCCTGGAAGATCTCTGAAATATCTTCAGGGTCACTCTGTTATTGTCTTGATGAATGGCACCTGACTCCCTTCTATCCGTACTAATTTCTTTAGCAAATGGTTTCTTGGCCACACCCGTAATGCGCTCTCCTAAAGATGCCTTTTCACTCTTTACAGGGTCAGGCTGCAAATTTTCCAAAATCTTTTTTTGTTCTGCTTCCACCTTAATTATAAATTATATCTTTAAATAATTTTTGTCTGCTGACATCTTACTAGATGCAGTTAAATGTAGCCACACAGCTCTTTCAATATTTTGTTTAAAAATTTATTCTGTCAGATATCCTAGTTCATTGCTCTTAAACTGTACCTTCCACAAAGCCCTAGGACATGGACACACTTCTGCCAATTTCTTTGCGACTGTGTAACACGGATGGTCTTTACTCCAGTTTCTAGTACCTTGTTCCTCATTTCTATCTGAGACCTGTCAGAATGGCCTTAACCATCCATATTTCTACCACATTCTGATCACAACTGCATAAGTAATCCCTAAGAAGATTTAGGCCTTCCTGGTTTTATAGACTGCTCTGTATGCATATCTGAAAGTTGCACAGGTATTATTATTTCTTTATTGTCAGGTCAGTGCAAATGTTTAAATGTAGTAGAGTGGATAAATACGCCGTTTTCTTTTGAATCCTCACTAGAATTGTCCTTAGTGCTACATTCATAGCTATCTTGCTTTTTCTAGGCTGCTTCTCCAAATTCTTCCAGCCTCTACCCATTACCCAGTTTTGAAGCCGTGTTCACATTTGCAGGTATTTGTTATAGCAATAGCTCCACTTCTCAGTACCAATTTTCCATCTTAGTCTATTTTGTGTTGCTACAACATATCTAACTCTGGATAGTTTATAAACAGTAGAGGTTTATTTGGCTTTAAGGTTTTAAAGGCTGGGAATTCCAAAAGAGCATGGTGCCAGCATCTGGTGGGAGCCTTCATGCTGGGTTGTGGATTTTAGGACAGTGTGGAAGTTCTGGCTTCCTGGAGTGGCAGAGGCAGCTTTCAGGAATACTGGCTGACAGAGATCTTATCCTTCTGCACATGCAGTTGTTCTTTTCAGGCCTGAGCTACATGGATGAGAGAAAAGAAAGATAGTTGGGTTCCTCGTGTAGGACAGAACAGCTACGGCCACCTACCTTTTTGGTGTTCTACCTCAATACATCCAAGGCAGGAGAAAATGACCCTCAATACAAACATGTTTTGATGCCAAGAAGAAAGGGAAGGAGAAGCAAATCTAAAACTTCGTTTTTAGATCTTCTTCAGAGACAATGAATAGTTCTTCTCCTTAATTATTTATGGTGTTACCTTGGTGGTATTTATAGATTATGATTGGGTTCCCTCCCTTAAGCTCATTCTCTAGACTGTATAAATTTAGTTTCCCAGAGTGTGTCTCATATGTCTTTTCCTCTGAGCCAAACCTGAAATGCACTCTCTTCCCCTTTGCTTGCTCTGTGATTTATCTGCATTATTCCTGAACTGCTTGAGTCAGAAGAGCTCCTGCTTATGGTCTTTGGCTGGTTTAGATTCACCATTGCCTTCCTGGTTTTATAGACTGTTCTGTATGCATATCTGAAAGTTGCACAGGTATTATTATTTCTTTATTGTCAGGTCAGTGCAAATGTTTAAATGTAGTAGAGTGGATAAATACACTGCTTTCCCGTTACATGCACTTGGCTGTGGTTAAGCATGATACTAACAACCCTTTTAGGTAGGCACTTGAGATCTATGAAAACTTATCAACAAAATCAAGTAAATCTTCAAGTAGATCCTGGGAAAAAAAGTAACTTGTAGAAATTTTGGATTTGCATGGATTTTCTGCTAATTGGAACTCGAAAATATGTTTCAGATGACTTTTTGAACAAGTGTCGCTGTGACTGCGTATGTTTTTACACAGAATTTTGGAAAGACATGCTTTTTCTCTTTCTTGGCTATGCTTATTTATTAGATTGATGCCAAGCTTTGCCTCTGAAGCTTTTCATTGCCAACGTGGGGCTTTATTCCACCATCCCGCCTTAGGCAAAAATCCTGTTGTTTTCTAAGTAAGATTGGTGGTGATGATTGCTTTCCTGCTTTTGAAGTTGTTATGCCAACAGTCAGGGCTGATCATGTAAATAGAATGTGATCTCTTCCATTGGTACTTCCTACTTGTAACATTTACTTGGTAAATTGTAAATAATTCAAGGAAGATGAGAAAATAGGTACTTAATAGTTAAATTGACCTTCAGAACTTGGAATTGTTGATAGCAAGAAAAAAGAACATATTTGACTATCAGTGTGTGGTATGAAGGGGACCAAAGTACTTTGCCAGGAGGAGTGAGAGTGTAGGTTCTGGCTTTGTAGCGGCCATATGCCTTTCTATGTCCTTGTGCAAGTCACTCGTTTATACTGAGAATAAGTTTCTTCTGCTTCTCAAGGCTATAAAGGAGGTTTCAGTGGTTGATGTATATGTAAAGCCCTTTCAAACAATGATGAGCCATAAACATATCAAGTTGCAGATGATGATGAAGATGCTGCTGCTTCGTATGGTAATGTAACTTATGTCCCATGAGGAAGAAGTATTCTAAATAAATTTTGCGAACCTACAACATATTTTTAGAGAGAGATCCTAACAAAAGGAGACTGTTAATATATGGCATTTTTTCCCAAGAATTTCAGAATCTCACAATTGACACAGTTTGAGTTCTTTAAAGAGGAAAAAGCCTTTAAAAATTTTTTTTTAAAGTTGACCTCAGATGGGACAAAAGGATCCTATGAAAGTAAACAAATTCAGTCTATTTGTGTTTTCAGTAGAAGAATATTTTTCAAATGAAAATTTTAGAAAGTTCTCTTTTAAGCATGGAATATTGTGACCCGGCATAGGACAAATGATTGCCATTTGACTTGAACTGAATTTCCAGCATGGTTTAGCAATCCCTATCTAAAAGTCCACCATATTAACATCTCTTAATTTCTTGGGGATACTTCTATTTTTTTAAAATGAATTTTCACTCTGCCGAAGCTCTTACACACTTTAATTCTACTGAATATTTCTACCTCCTATTTTGCTAAAAATATTGAAGCTCTTTTCCTTTCTATTTCAACATTCTTTACGTCAGTACTAGCTTCATTCATTTGTTATATCAACAAAAGAAGTATCATTCTTTATCTTCAAGACTATCTTTCTCTACATATGCTTCAATTCTCGCCCCTACTGGCTGTGTAATTTCGTACTAGGCGTGTACCTTGATAAAGCTGTTTACCTCTTGGGAATTGCATTTACCTCATCTCTAGGAAATAGCAGCCTGGAGCTGATAGGGTACTACACCTCTATTTTCCTACATCTAGCAGGACTTTGCTTTCATAGTTATCTTTTAAATGAGCATCTTCTGCTTCTCCTTTATTGTTCTTATCCCTTCTGCCTGAAAACAGATACCATTATTCATTGGTTAAATTGTTTATAAATCCATCCATCCAAAGCAAAATAATCGTTCAATTATTTTAGGCGTTACACATTTACAAATGAGCAAGACACAGCCTCTGCCTGTGGTGGATACTGTGGTGCTTGCCCGTTTCCCTCTGCTCAGGATACCTGCTGCTAAAGGATCACAGTTGAGTCCCCACTGGGTATTGCCTTTGGTCACACGGGTCTTTCTCACTGAAGATTTCTCTTCCTGGAAGAGAAAGAGTAGGGGCAAAATAAATGACCGGCTTATGTAAAGATAGCAAGATCTGCCCCCTTTCCTCAGTTTGTGCCAACTCTGGAGAACTACCCAGCCCCATAGCTCCCATTAGGATTGGCTGAGGCTTCAGTTGCAACTGCATCGCAGGTCAGCTTCTCCCTCTGCCCAGTCCTGCCTTCCCTACTGCTTTACAGATACAGCATCTAAGAGTACATCCCAATAGACTTTCTTCTGTATTCAGTTCTCCCTCTGAGAGTTGGTTTTCAGAGAAACCCGTGTAAGATGCTGTCTTCCTGGAGTTCACACTTTAGTTGGTATAAGAGATTGACAAGCAAACTAGTCGTTAAATGCAGGCATGGTAAGCACCATGGAACTGCAGAATCATAAGAGAACTTGGGGGAAGGGTAAAAGACTCACATTAAAGTATGGGAACTCAGAAAATAGTAAGGAAGTCATGATTGATGACTCAGCATTTGGTGTGTATAGAAGTTAGCTATTCACATGAAGGGGATAAAGGCAACCCAAGCAGATAAGTGTTTTTATTCAGAGAGCTTGATGTATGTGGGTAACCCTAAATAGAAATACACTCTGCATAAAATAAGGGAAAAGGTAAGTGTATTCAAAGTTAGGAATGGCTGCGTGCAGTTACTATCTGTGGTTTTATTCCTGCTGTCTAGCCTCCAATACTCGTTCCTCCAGTATTAACACTGAGTTTGCTATGAGGAATTATTTTAGTTCAGATTAGTTTTGACTGCAAATAATGGAAACCTCACAAATAACAGTGGCTTAAACTAGAAATGTGTTTATTTCTCCTTCACATAAAGAGTATTGAGGTAGTCAGTCTACTGCTGCTATGGTGCCTCATGGTGTTAGGGACCCGGCTTCACTCTATGCTGTTGTTCTGACATAGATCATGTCCAGTCTCAAAGCCACTTGATGTCTAAGATGGCTGCTAGACCCATCTGCTCCTCTGAATTCCAGACAGCAGGAAGGAGGAATGGGAGAAAAAGGCTTGCCTCCTATCTTTAAGGATACTTCCCAGAGTTGCACACAGTAACTTCTGCTTCATTGGCCAGAACTTAGTCACATGGTCACATTGTGTGTTGGAGGGTGAAAATGTAGCCTTTATTATATGAGACCATATATGAAGTTAAAATATGATGAAAAGACAGAATATTGTGAGTAATTGTGAGTAATTAGCAGTCGCTGCCACAGAAGCTATCACTTCCTATTGGATACAGTCTTATTAGATACCAGGGAGGGCAGTGACTTTAACTGAGCTAAGCATACGCTCTGTCCATGGTGTTTTTCCATTTGTCTATGATATATTTAGTGACTCAAAGACTGACATGGTGTGTGTTCCTAAGAGACCATCTGTGTGTTCCTACAACCTGGAACCTCTGTTTCTCAGCCTATTTTTATCAGTCTTTCCTTTGAATTTGTGATCCACCCTGTGTTTTTCCTCAAGTTCAAAGTCGTTTCTGTTATTTGAAAATAATTTCTTAACTAGTATACCATATTATCTGTATTAAAGGATTTGACATTATTCTATAGATGAAAGAGTGCATCGACGAATTTTAAGCATGAAAGTGATGTCATTCGATGTTTGTTTTGGAATTTGTTTTTAACAATTGAAAATTGGATGAATCAGAAGGAGTTAAGACTGGAAATAAAGAGGGTTCTAAAGTTAGTGCATTAATCTAGATAAGTGATGAGAGGTTGAGCTTAACAATAGCAATAAGGACAGATTCAAGGAGCAGTATTTGAAAATTATTTGGAAGGTAGGGTCAAAAGGATGTAAAACCTGTTTATCTGTGCACAAATAATATCCATTAATAGAAGGTCAACCTCGTGTTTATAAAGATAGTCCTAAAAGAGGCTTCTAAAACTAATGAAATACTATACTCCTTTAAACCCTTGGGCTGGTAAGTTACAAGATATAGTCAAAAGGAGAAAATATTTGAAAATGATTTTAGAAGAAGTAGTCTACAGAAGTGACAAGCTACAAAGCAGCAGGAAATAAGTAAGAATTAGGGAGGATTGAAACACAATTCAAAATCAGTGCTCAAGATACAAATATGAGTGCAAAGAAAAGACCTTAAAAATGCCCAAATTTCTGTAGAGTGATTTGAAATAAAATTGGAACTCATTTAGAGAAAGAATTGCCCGTATTTGATGCTTATCTTTCTAAATTCTTAGTGTATTTTATTGTTATATTTTGATTTTATTTACTTATTTCTATCATTATGTAATAACCTAATTTAAAGAAAATCATGCTTATAACCTTTGGCATTGGCAAATACTTGAGAAATGTGGTATAAGTGAAAATAAGTTAAATCTGCCATAGCTAAAGATTTTAGTTCTCAACTAATAGTTTCTTTTGAGATGTATATTCCAAACTAATTTCAGTGTCTTGAACTCATAGAAAACAAAATAGGGTTTCAAGAACAGGGAGGCTCCCTGTATCTACTAAAGATTGAGACATATTCCTCCCTAAATAGCACCTTTGAATATACTCTGCCTGTTTCCTAAAGAAAGCAATAATGAAGAGAATATGGTTAGTATAGGTGATTGAGAGGTGGAATTGGATGAATCAATCTTTTTTATTTTCATTAACTAGTGGAGTAAGCAATTAATGAATAAGAGAAAACCATTGCAGCATAATTTATACATTTTTAAGTAGATGTAACTAGTCTCTCTAAGGAAGAGTTATTTCTATTACCTCTTTTAGTGTTAGAGGAAGATGAAATTGTACATGTAGAAATTAGAACACATTCATTGATTTTATTTATTATAGTGGCATGTAGTATAGTTTATAGATAGGATCCTTGGATGGAGCTTTTTTCCTTTCATTTTTTTTGAAACTCAGCCATTGTGTCAACTAAGCTTTGAAATATTATTAATTTTCATGATAATGCTAATAATTACAGTCAATGTACAGCCTTTATTATGTGCCAGGCACTATTCTACTATTCCAGGCACTATTCCACTATTTACGTATAATAATCCCAATGTCTTATGAAGTGGGTGCTGTTACCACCTCCATTTTGTAGATAAACAAACTGAAGAACAGAGAGGTTATATAACTTGCCCAGGATTACACAGCTCACTTTCAGAACCAGGATACTGATCCAGGCAGTCAGGCTTCAGAGTCTATGCTCATAATCACTCTGCTTTGTAGGTAACATATATTGATGATGTTGACTTGAATAACTCAAAGAGGAAACCAGAGAACATCACTTCTCAATATAAGGACAATTGCCACATGCAGTGGTTTTTGCTTGTAATCCCAGCTAAGTAGGATGGTGGCTTGAGGCCAGGAGTTTGAGACCAGCCTGGGCAATATAGTGAGATCCCATTTCTAAAAAATTTTTTTAAAAAATTAGTTGGCTATGGTGGCATGCAGCTGTTGTCCCAGCTACTCAGGAGGCTAAGGTGGTAGGATTGCTCAAGCTCAGGAGATCAAGGCTGCAGGGAGGTATGAATGGCCACTGCACTACAACTCAGGTGACATAGTCTTTATTTCTAAAAAAAAAAAAAAACCAATAAAAATTATAAGTACAATCACGCCCCAGTATACATGAGGGATTAGTTCTAGGATGCCATTCCACTGCCTACCCCGCATATACCCAAATCCACACGTACTCAAGTTCCCTGGTTGGCCTTGCAAAACCTCCCATACAAAAATTCAGCTCTCTGTATATGCGGGTTTTTCATCCTGTGAATACATAGTTTTGATCAGATCAGCGTGTTTGGTTAAAAAGTCTGCATGTAAGTGGATCTGTGCAGTTCAAACCCATGTTGTTCAAGGATCACCTGTGTTAGTTACAAAATTAAATATCATTAAGATTTGCATGATTCTTACTATAGTCCATAACAGCCCACGTTTTCTTATCTTGGGTCAGTTGCAATTGTCAACCTCATTATCTGTTACCTTAAATTTAATTGTATGTATTTCTTCCTGCTTATTGTGTCAAGAGTTTGTTTTTAGTGTTATTTATTTTAGATAGTTCATAACTAATGATGAGTACTTCTCTCAGTGGATATACTTTCTTACATGTTTTTGAAGCAAAAAAGAAAAAAAAAGTATGACTCTGGCTATAGTATTGTGAGACTTAAAGGATCTATAGGAAGGGTTGAACTTCCTAAAATATTTTCTAGTTCATTCTCAGGGTTGGGGAATTTCTTGCTAGTTTGAAATAGATCAGTATAAAATATATATTGTATTGCATTCACTGAAAACTTACTTTGCAATTGTTATTCTTATCTAAACCAGCTTTACAGTAGAATCATATTTAATCTCCTTTGTCTATATTGATTACATTCCTTATAACTTGTTCTCATTGGACTTACTAATATTCGCTTTTCAATACAAGATTGCCTGAACATATGGTGAGATTAAAGATGAGCTACATTTTTATTAACATTTTAATAATCATTTTATTGGAATTTATTATAAATTAAACACTGACCCAAACATAGTATTGCTTTTATATGATTAAAGAACTATTATTTGTGTCTTATTATATGTACATAAACTTTTTAAGCCTTACTTTCTGCATTTCTAAAATGGGCATAATTATAGTACTTCTCTCCTAGAGGGAAAGTATGAGAGGATTAAGATGAGATAATCCGTGTGAATCACCAAGCACAATGCCTAGCAAGTAAGTGCTTAATAAATGTAGCTACTATAATTATCACGTGGAATATCTTATTTAATTTTTACGGCAAGGAGAGATTTATTTATCCTCATTTGCTCCTGAGGAAATTAAAGTCTGGGGACTTAAATGTCTTGTCTAATGCCACATAGCTAATAGATAATGGACCAAGACTGGAGCCCATAAATTTCATTTATTCATTAATTCAAATCAAACTTTTGTATGCTGCTGTGTGCCAGGTCCCAGACTTTGGGTTCTAGTGACAGGATGATAGAAATAAAAGGGCAACCCATGCCAGTGGGCTGCACGAGCCGGGACTTGTTGAGAGCAACGTGGTGAGGTGAGTGTGAATTCCAAGTGGTCTGCTGTACTGTTGTCGTGCTAAAGGCAAGACAATCAAGAGACTAGTATGGGACTTGGACCGCCCCTACTATATGCAGAACTGGGTCAGTGGTAAGTGGAGGCCACTCCCAAACAGCATCCCTGAGCTCCGGCCTGCTGCCAATCCTCTTGTTTTCCTACTCCTGGCTTGACTAAGCATCACAAGGAGAACTTTTCTTATGGGTGAACACCCCTGTCTGCACACCTGTGCCCTAGGGTGCACACTGCAGGTAGCACGGTCCACACTTGGGAGGAAAGATCAAAGAAGAGGCCCATGTAGTTCCTGGAAATGGACTCTGAGCCTACCAATGTGCTGATAAATGTTTGACAGGTAGCTCTCTGCATATAGTCTCTACATGCACCATGGGTGACATTTTTATTCATGTTGATGAGCAAGTGAAAGTGAAACAACCAAGCAGAGCTTCAAGCACTTGTCAATGACGTGTGTGATTTCTTTGCTAAATTGTGTAATAGTTTTTGAATACTACATGAGTGTTTCCTTAAATTTTTGTATGTGTGTGTAATGGCTATAGACATGACACATTTTGAAGTTTAATCTGCTTTATTAATATTTTCTCCATCACTTTTTCATGCCTGGACAATCCAGAAAACAATAAACCAAGCCCTGATTTATAGTGTTTGCTGATTTCTGTGGTGCACATCTACGGTACTCAACTCCCCGGCCATGGACTATGGCCTGTTAGGAACTGGGCTGCAAAGCAGGAGGTGAGCATCTGGCAAGCAGTGAAGCTTCATCTGTATTTACAGTTGCTCACATCGCTTGTATCACCACATAAGCTCCACCTCTTGTCAGATCAGCAGCAGCATTAGATTCTCATAGGAGCACGAACCATACTGTAAACTGCGTATGCGAGGGATCTAGGTTGCACGTTCCTTGTGAGAATCTAATGCCTGATGATCTGCAGTGGAGCTGAAGTGGTGATATTAGCGCTGGGGAGCAGCTGCAAATACAGATTGTTGTTAGCACAGAGGTTTGCACAATAAATGTAATGCGCATGAATCATCCTGAAACTATCCCCCCACCCCTAGTCTGTGGAAAAATTGTCTTCCATGAAACCGGTCCCTGGTGTCAAAAAGATTGGGGACCACTGGTGTAGACACTCTCACTATGGCCAATTTCAAGCTACTAACATGATATCACTGAATGCAGAGTTGGGGAGAGATGTACCATAGCGAATCATTGTACAATATTTCCACTATACAGATGCAAGAGGTATAAATAACAAGTACAGAGCGGTAGTCGTGGCCGAGCAGTGAAGCCGGTAGATGGGAAACAAGTACAAATAATAGTAAAATAATTAGGAAGTGATGGGTTTTTGATGTTTATTACCTTTATTTTCAATATAACTTATTTAAGTTTACGTAAGTTATTTTTAATAGTGGTCGTGTTTAACATTCAGCTTGCCAGATTTCTGAAAAGTTAACAATAGGTTTTTGCGAGCTAGTAGGAGCTCCTCAAGAACACCACTATCTGGGCTGTTTGGCCATGGTATTCCGGTTCTTCGGTATCCAGAGCATTGTCTAATGTGGTGGGGGAATGCATGGGCACCAGGTGGACACATCCCTTGGATACTTTATCTTTTGGAAAGAGATGCAGCTGGAAAACAGGCAGAGAGAAATTTTCCAAAGCCCAAGGCCAATGTATTGGGCCCTGTTTTCTCACATCAAAGGATAGTTCTGAGGCCAGATCACAGAGTACCTTTTAGTCTGCCTTCTGTACTTCTCAAACAGTGACAAGTGTTCCTTGGTTGAGTGAAGCTATAAGTATAACACATCTTGACATAACATCAATTTTACTCAAGTATTTGAGAGGAAAACCAATTATTTTTCTATTAAAATAAGAACGAATGTATCATGGAGTGGTATACAAAATTTGCGTTTATTTTTCAAAGAAAATGCCACACAGAACAGAAATTTCATGCTTGAGGTAGATTGGTTCTGGATACCTCTGGAAGATTCTGTCATTTTCCTCTGCTATTGCTGGGCATTCAGTGGACAGTGAACTACTGCTCAGGGTGTTTGAGCATGGGATCCTAAGTTCTTGAGCATCCTTAACAAAGAATTAATAGGGAGACATGAAGGAATTTAACCTGAAAGATCTTTGAGAGCAGAGATGTAGAGAACTTTACTGAGATCTGTCATTAATGGCTGAGCAAGTTGTCCCTCACAAAAGCATCTAGCCAAGATGGTGGAAACGTAGGCTGAAATCCGGCAGGCACACCCTGACCAACTTTGCCAAGACAGAACTGTTGGATTTGTCTACGCATTTGGGGTACTTTTTGTCTAATTGCTCCTCTCAGGGAAGCATCTTTGTGTTGATTTATCCTTCACAAGGGGCTTCCATTTTGCAGTTTGTCTGCCTGGAGCTGGCCCTCTTTTCTCAAGCACAAAGGCACCCTGTGTGCTAGTGTGCTAGTATGTGCTGCACGCTAGTATCCATTGCAGCTGTATTTTTTGTTTACTGCTCAGTGTCCAGTACCAGTATTAGAGCCTGGCATGGAAGGGACTCTCATTTGTTGAATGAATGAACTGGTGCAATGACATGGTGAGATTCATATTTCAAATAGATCTTTCTTGGAAAGCTATATAGAAGATGGTGTATTAGTTTGTTAGAGCTGTTCTAACAAAATACCACAACTGAGTGTCTTAAACAACAGAAATTTAATGTCTTACAGTTTTACAGGCTAGAAATTCTAGATCAAGGTGTTGGCAAGGCAACGCATCCTCTGAAGACATGGAAGGATCTGTTCCAGGCCTATATCTTAGCTTCTGGTTGTTTGTTGGCTTATGGAAGCATAACTCCAGTCTTGCATGGTGTTCTTTGTGTGTGCGTGTCTGTGTCCAAATTTCCCCTTTTTATAAGCATGCCAGTCATATTGGATTAGTGGCTCACTCTACTCTAGTATGACTTCATCTTAACTCATTAGATCTGCAATGACCTTATTTCCAAATTTGGCATATTTCCAAATAAGGTCACATTTTGGGGGTTAGGACTTCACATAAATTTTTGAGGGACTCCCACTTGTAAAAGATCAATTCTGGGGAGACAAAACTAGAAAAGCAAGAAGACAAATCTAAATGAGAGACGCTGAGATCCTGGAATCGAGTAGTAAGGGTTGGGGTAGAGACAAGGATCTTTCCATTCTAAAATCAGTAATGTATTTGTTCATAGGTGAGACCATTAATTAGGAGGCTATTTTCATCGAATATTGTATGTTATCTATTACTGTGTAACAAATTATCTCAAAACTTAGTGGCCTAAAACAACATTTACCTCACAGTTTCTGTGGCTCAGCAATCTGAACACAGTTTAGCTGGGTCCCCTGGCTCCAGGCTTCTCTTGAGGCTGCAGTCAAGGTGTTGGCAGGGCTGCAGTCATCTCAAGGCTCCACTGGGAGAGAGAGGGCACTTCCAAGTGACTCACATGGCTGTTGGCAGGATTCAGTTCCTCGTCACTCATGGCTCTTTGCCATGTTGGCCTCCCCATCAGGCAACTCACAACACGAAAGTGAACAGGATAGGAGAACCAGAGAGAGTGCAGGACAGAAATCACAGACTTTTGTAACCCAGTCTTAGAACTGACTTCCCATTACTTTTGCCATATTTTGTCTATTAGAAGCATGTTACCAGGCCCAGACAACACTCAAAAGGAGGGGATTACACAGGGGTGTGAACACCGGCAGGTAGGGGGAAACAATTGTGGGCCCTCTTAGAAAGGCTGCATATGCCTGGTCGTTTATGTTTGCAAAGATTTGCACTTGAGGTAGTTGATCAGCTTTTTTAAAAAAATTATTTTAATAAGTAAAAATTATATATACAGTATTTATGGTATATAATATGAGTTTCTTATGTATTTATGTGTATATACATACATTGAGAAATGGCTAAATGAAGCTGTTTGCCATATACATTAGCTCTCATATTGTTTTTTGTGATAACACTTAAAGTGTACTCTTTTAGCAATTTTTAAATATATTTGTAGGTGTCAGTCATCTTGGAATTTATTTCTTTAATCCCATTAAAGCAGTAGAAAGCCTCTGTAGGCCGGCTTAATTCTCAGGTGTATGTATGCTACACTTCTCTTCTGCATCGTTCTTGACCACTGGTGAGGCAGTTAATCGCTCTGATGCCTGACAGTGGCCTTGATCTTTTACATCTGGGAGTCTTGCTATTTGAGCAACTCTCTAATTTGATTCAGGCCATCTTTCTTTTTTTCAGTGTGAAACATTTTAAAAAGATTATTCAAGGAGCCGTTATAGGCCTTAGCAAATGTAAGTATACTGGGGGGGTTAAATCTTTGTTTGCCCTACTCTTCCTATTAGAAAGGCTAGGACTTCTTTTCTAGATGGAGTAATTTCCCAATGAAACAAAAGCTTGGAACACTTCGCATCAAATTCGTAATAGCTAATATGATACTTTCTTAAATTAGAAAAAAATGATGCATTTAAGTATACTCCAATCAACATGCATTCTTTTGAGATCTGTACACTCAGAGAAGTGTGTTGGTATTTTGATGGATATATATGGCTAAAATGAATTCAATCTGGAATTCTTCTTGACTTTAAATCATTTATTTTTATATCTGTTTTGAGTTGAAAACATTTTGTTTAGTAGCAGTCTTTTTTGCTAATAGATTTTTTTCCAGTAAGATATGGTATATGGAAAGTTTGATTTTTTGTTTCCTTATTTCATGGTTAATGGATTTTGCTTTTCAAGCTGAATTGTATGTCTTTCCCCTCTGACATGTTTCTAGCTTCAGGGAACGTAGTACCCTCTTGTCCATTAATATTAGCAATCGTCAGTGATGTAATCCTGTTTCATTTCTACTATGGATTTTATACCGTGGTTATAACTTCTCATACATAAAGTTGAGTTTAGCTAAGCATGCATTTCTGTGATTTTTTCCTCTGAATATCTTTGCATTCCTAAAAATGTTAACCATACATATCTTCAGAAACTCATTTCCTCATACGAATACTCTGAATCATCATGGAAATACATAGTTTTATTTTTAATCTGCCTGACTTTATTTTATTTCCCTTATTAGATAAATAGATGTTCTTTATGCTTCTGAAATTTTTAAGCATTATGTAGTAATCTTGAAGGAATATCACCAGTGACGCTGTTATTAGAGTGACTTTATCTGATGCCTGAGAAAATGAATGTGAACATGGTTTGTTTTTCTTTCCTTTGTTTTGCTTTTATTAAGACTTCCTTAAAAGGTAATTGGCTTGTTTTTTGGTCCCTTTGCCTCTTTTTGGATTGTAGACAAATACACACCTTTACAGTGTTCTGAGCAATAGACCCTAATTACTCTACATTGAGGCCTAACAATATCTATTTATTGTTGAGGATGATGGTTTGTGACTGTGACCAGTTGCATAACAACTCTGGTCAAGAAGGCCAAGCCATGTGGCCTTGGGATAGACTGTAGTGTAGTAAAAAGAGCAGTAGGTTTGAAGGGAGAGAACCTGGTGAGGTCTTGTCCTGTTACCTTCTAAATATATGACTATAAATGAGTCACTTTGAGACTTAGTTTCTTTATCTGCAAAATGGGAACAGCTATCATGTGTTTCTCATGCAAACCAGAATGTTTGTTCTTCCATAGATTAAAAGGTAATAAAATAACAGAGCTATTTGATTCAAGTCCGTGCCATCATTCTTTTTCTTCAATTGGTAGTATATATCATTTTATATATTGTTTTCCATATTCCATGTACTTTTTTCTTTGAAACTACATCTTACTCCTTCCTTTAACCTACTTCTTTCAACAAACACAAATGCAGACATCACTTTACCCCTTCCTCTCTGTTTACATATCCCTGCTGGACTTACCAAATTCTTTAAATTTATTGTTAATTATTAATTGTCGTATTGTTGTATTCAATCTTGTATCTTTCAATATGCCAGGAGACAGAAGATGATATCTGCCTCCCTCCTTCCCTCTTAAACACCCTTCCCCCTTTGGTGGATGGTCATGCTGTAGGAAAGCAAAGAACAACAACGACAGCAGTGATGGTGACGATAGCTCCCACACATCACTCTGTTGCAAGCACTTTATGATTATTAATATTATAGCTCGATATATTGTAACCCACATAATATAATATGAAACATAATATATTACATTATAATATTCCTTTTACAGGAAACTAAGACCCAGGTAAGTTAAATAACTTGCCGAAGAACATATAGATGGTAAGTGGTAGAGTATCAGATTGATACCAAAATGCATGTTTAAACCAGTGCCTTCTGTGCGGATATATGGCCTCTAATTCCAGAAGGTGGTTGGGATGGCTAGTTCTACTTGGCTAGGTTTCAATTTTCTAGATACCAAACTCCCTTCCTTGAATTGCTTATAAGAAATGAGAATTGATAGAAAAATGGGGTACAGGTATATTCTATGGATTAAAACTGGGTATGTTTTTAGAATATGTGAACAGATATTAACAAGTAAATATGATACTCCAATTGGGAAAGAATATGGCAAAAACTCACAACATCGCTAGTAGTTTAGGTGTAGTAGAGGAGACATTCATTTGTCATAAAAATCACACAAAGGTGAGATTTCTCTGAAAGACAGGCTCATGGTCAATGTTACCATGAGAGTCTATAATAAAAGAATCCAAACCTAGCCAAGTAGAACTAGCTATTTGCATACAATTGACTGAACTTGAAGGAAAAATTATAGCGAAACCTTTAAACATATTTGTATTTCTGTCGTACACACCTTGTCTGCAAAATTAGTTCTCCCATGTTATAGAAGTGTAGATTACAGAATATCTACCACTAAAAGTGTTATCGTAAATGGTGCTGAAACTATTTCTTTAATGTATGCATGGAAAATTCTGCCTGGGTGTCTGAACAGTTGCAGGACAGTAGTTCCCTTTTAACCTTCAGGGATGTGATCAACTGGCAGCCATAACAGAGAAAGGAATACAATGCCTAGAAAGATTCATGGAGAAATTACGAAAGAGGCTTTTGTTGCATCTCTCCTTCCCTACCCCATCCTATTGATTTTGCCTCCTCAATATCTCTAGAGTCCCCACACTCTCTTCATCTCCATCACTACCACCTCTGTCCAAGCTACTACTATCTCTCAATTGGACCATGGCAACATCTTTATAATTGCTTTCCATTCTTGCTGTCACCCCAATTCATTCTCTAAATTAGAGCCTTCTATCTTAAAGCCCATCAGTAGCTTTCCATTGAACTTAAAGAATAAAAACTTAAGATAGCCAAACAGCGAGGCACATTCTGGGCACTACTCTTTTCTCCTAGCTTTATCGTCTGTCTCAGCCATGGTTGCAGACTCAGTATACTCCCTTGTACCATGAGTTTTGCACATATTCTCCCCCTGCCTCATTTATTCACCAGCTTAACGCATTCTTTTCCTACAAATATTGGCTCAGGGAAGCTTTCTCTGACTAGGTCAGATTCTTTTATTATAAACTTTCATGGTAATATTGTCCATGAACCTGTCCTTCAGAGTAGTTTCACCTTCATGTCATTTTAAAATGAATGCTTGTCTCCCCTGCTAAGCCATAACCAATACAGTTGCTGTGAGTTTTTGCTCATTATTGTAACTCCAGAATTCAGTAGATGTTCATTAAGCATAAATTGAATGACTGACCAAATGAATCTGCATATCGGCTTTAGAATTTGTTGGTAAAAAGAGGTTTGACCAACTTTTTCTTAACTGTGTCTGTTTTCACCTACTTAGAATATTATTAATGCATATAGAAAAGAAACAAGTTGTTTTTCAACAGGATGCCTTCTCCTGTCAATGTGTGAATTCTTGTCTAGATTAACTAACTTTGTCATTTGAAAAAATGAATAGCAGCATCAGATCTTAGAAAACCATGTGAGTGGCATGTGGAAGTGGTGGTGGCTGGTTAACATTAATATTTCTTACTTAGCTGTGATTCCCACCTTCTATTTTTATATTAAGTATACTCTTCCAAGATGAAGATAATTACTTTTTTCTTGAATGGCACTTTGGAATATCTGCTTAAAATATAATCTAGTAATTACAGGCTTCCTATGTAGATCTGGGATGGGCAGTTTGTGTGCTACTATGTTATCAATTTCTGTTTTGTTTGAGTCACTAGGAAAACGTTCACAATCTTTAGGGTTCTACACATAGATTTTGTTTGAACATTAATTCTTATCAAATACTGGTGGTCTATTATGAAGTTTTCTAAGATTTTCTGTATGGTTCTATAAATGAATATTAAGAATTCTGTTAAATGTGGCCTTTCAGCAGTGATAAATATTTTCTCTTGGAATCTTGCAGAAAATTAAACTGGGCAGCCCATTTTAAAGATTGTTCTAGTTGAATAATGAGATTGAAATTGAGACAGTGTACTTGTCTCTGAGAAGATTTGACAGAATCCGTAGTCCCTATGTACTATTGTCTTTTACTTTTCAAAAAGGTAGGACTTTTTTTCAGCTTTAAAAAAATACCCAATATAACCCAAAAAGTACAATTGTTTAATTTTTTCCAGTGTCGAACTAGGTTTTGTTTCCCATACAATTTTGGATTTGGGTTGTAGACATAGAAAAATGGAATATAAATTAAATTTTATTTAAAATGTATTGATCAGATTAAAAATACATTGAGATTCAAAATTGTGTTCACGAAAATGGCCGAGCAAGGCAGTGAGCAGAAAGAGCAAACAGTCGGAGTTCTGTAAAACAAAACTGAAATATTTAATCTGTGATCACTCATTCACTTACTCATTTTAAAACATTTGTAAGGGATTGATATTCAGAATATACAAGAAGCTGCTTTAAGCCAGAAGGGAACATACAGGAAATATAGAAGAAAAGTGGTTGAAGACATAAATGGGCAATTTACAGAAGAGGATACTTGAATGAAAAAGAATAGTAGATAATAATAGTAAATTATAATAATAGCCAACATTTATTAAGTGATTTTTTGGTGACAGATTTTGTTCTCAGGGATGCTTTTTTAACCATTTATTTCCTCACAAGAGAAGTACTGTTGCCATTTCTACTTTACAGAGAAGGTATGTAAGACACAAAGCAGTTAAAATATTCATGGCTATGCGGATGTGAATGGAAATCATATATGTATACCTCTTATATGTATATGGATACTCAGTCTCATTAATTATCAGAAAAATGTATATTACAATAAGAATAAAACCACAATGAAATTTGCAAAAAATGTGAAAATCTGATAATAGCAAATTCTGGGGAGGACGTGAAGATGAGAAGAGCCCTCTTTTACTATCGATGGGTGTGTCAACTGGTGAATCCATTTCGGAGAGCATCTTGTAGATCTCACGGAAGTTGGGTATGCTAATCCTGATGTCATGGCAGTTCTACTCCTGGGCATGTGCCTGAGAGAAACTCTCAAGTCAATGCACACAGAGACATGCACTAAGATGTTTACTACATCAGTGTTGGAATGTGAGGAGTTGAAAGTACCATAGATGCCACTTTCTAGGGAAATGGATACTTTGGTTTATTAGGATAGTATATTGTGGAATGCTCAAAATAAATTAACTAGATTTTATATTTAGAAACATGGATAGATCTCAAAATTAGTTGAATGAACAAATAGGAAAAGTAAAAACAAGAGTGAGATTATAACATAATACCATGTATAAAATATTGTAAAACATACACATAATACTGTATGTTTTCCTGTATATACATAGAGGTAGTTACCAATAAGGACAGAGAAATGGTCTTGGGAATAGGTAATAAAGGAGAAAATAGGGTAATAGGGAATAGGGAATAAAGGGGAAAATAGTAATGAGAATAAAATTTAAAACAGAAGAGGGAACTTTCACAGACTGCTAGTATAACAGACCACATAGCATAACATAAGCTTAAGGTGGGCAGAAATTTAGTCTGTTTTGTTTATTGCTGTATCTTAGTGACTAAATCAGTGCCTGGGTCATAGCAGGTGATCAGATAAGTAAAATGGGAATGAAGAATGAATGTATAAATTAAGAATGATCAACTCAGTTCTATGTACCTGAGAT
>RJWJ010021634.1:0-27658 GCA_004363605.1 Indri indri | reverse complement strand
CAACCACTGCAGGCAACCAGAGCCCGCACTGCGAGGTGTCCCTCGTGTTGGACGTGGCCCCCTCAACTGTCTTAGGAAGTTTCTGAGCAGCCAGCCCAGATACTGCCTGCTCCTTTCACCCAGCAGGTTTCGGCAGGATGGTGGGCTAGGGTGGGTGAGGAAAGATTTTAACGTCACCAACTGTTCTACTTACTGGTTCTGTCAGCTTCCAAGTCCCTGGGCCCGATGTCTCACTGCCAGCCTCACGTCTGCCTCCAACGCGGTGACCTGAACCAAATGCAGAGCCTTTCCAAGTCCTGCGACTCACGCCTCGGCTTCCGTCCTTCCTTTTGCCTAGAATACCTCCCTAAAACCTTTTCTGCTTCCTGCTCGCTAAGATCCCCTCTGGTCGGCAAGACCCTGTTCTCTCGCCCTGCAGTTCCTCTTCCCATGCCACTCTCTCCTCTTTGCTGATGTCCCACAGGCCTTTCAGACTTCCCATAGCCGCCAAGTTCCCTTAGGACATGGGTCATCCTCTGCTAGGGTGAAGAATTCCATCCCTTTGCCCCCTTAGTGCCTAGCGCAGTCCTGGGCTCAAAGGTGGTGCGAGGTGCCTGACACGTCATCCAACAAAGGTTTACTGATGCGGTTTATGTTCTCAAGGAACTGACAACTTGAGAAGGGGACAGAAATCAGAACAGATTATCAGGATGTGGAGCCACTGAGGCCATCCGAGAATGAGGGACTGGAGGATGGGGACTCAGAGGCAGCCCAGCCCGGGGTGGACAGAGGGGTCCTGGGGGCTCCCTGGAGAAAAGGGCCCGTGAGCTCAGAGGAAAACGGTTATAGAGACATATTAATAGTTGGATTTCTGTAACAAACAAAATAAAGTGTAAGGAAGAGGAGAGAGGGAGGTATGGTAGGAATGAGACCAAGAGAGAAGAGTTTAAAAATCCTTTTGTGGACACCAAGTCATCAAAAATGTAACACTGCCACAAGAGCTGTGGGCTCTTGCTCGTGGCTGCTCCTGGGGCTGTTTGTGGGGCACACACAGTGGAAATCAGGATGACACTGGTTTATGAGACGTGGACTACACAGACTTACCCAACCTCTTACAGGCTGTAACAAAGACCACAGGGAATCAGGCTTTTTTTTTTTTTCTAGATAGAGGCCAGAGTCACCACCATGGCAAACTGATTCCTCCGCCTGAGGGGAAGGCGGATTTAGAATGGCAAGGACGGAGTCTGGAAGAAAGGCACGCCTTTCCCAAGCAGTACACGCGCTTACTTCCAAGGCAGAGAGCAGAGAGCTCATTGCAGCTCTCAGGACCCCAGCCTGTCCCCACTGCACTCGGGAGCCTGGATGTGTGAACAGACTCAGGTATGTGAATAGGACATCCCCAAGATGACTATTAAAACATCTGTGAGTTTGTAATCTGCATCACGGTGCAATACCAAGATTAGACTGATAAGCATTCCACGTGCACTTTGGAAAGATTCCACCTATGGTTTTCTCATTGACTTATTTTCTCAAGTGTTTCACAGAAGAAGTGTGGGAGAAAGGCCAAGTTGGCTACATGGAGGCACAAAGTAGAGCAATTTTCAATCTGAGGACAGTTTTTAGTTGGCTATGGGGTTCCATCCACCACCAATGACATGCCTCCCCCCCCAACCCCATGTGCTTGTACACACACACACACACACACACGTGCTGTCCACGTCCAGGTACGTGCCATCACCCCCACATGGTCCCACCACATGCCACTGGGCAACTTTTGCTTATAAACAAGTCTCCTTGGAGGCCGAATGCCAAGCCAACGTGGTCAGCAGGGGAGACACAGAAGAGGTCTCCTCCCCTTCAACACACAAGTGATCGATAGATACATAGGTGACAAAACAAGTTATGTTTAAACAATCATCACAGGAAAAATATAAGTGATTACATATCTGCTTCATCAGGACAGCCCACGCCAGGTGGGAAAGGCCCATGCAATGTAAAGTCCTCCAGAACAGCCTGAACCAAGCCTCTTGCTTCTGCCTGAAGTGATTCATCCTCCCAAACCCCTTAATCCGGAATAGCCCTTAGCCCTACACAGGAAGGGCCCCTGCCCTGGGCCCATGTGGACCGCCCCTCCCTCTAGGGCAAGGGGGCCACGAGGCCAAGAGATTTGCCCCTTCCACTGTAGTCTGTGTTCTTGGTACCCAGGACACTGGAGGTTCTCACCCAGATGTCCCTGGGACCACCTCTTAAACTCAAGCTAGCCTCTCCCCCAGCTTGGGCTTCTGAGTGTGCACCCCTAGGCCTGAGGGTGCTGGGGTGGCTGTGCCAAGGGTGTGTGGCAGATGGTGGGGTGGGAAGGGGCTGTGGCAGGTGGGCTTCCCCAGGAAGCTGACTCTGAGGTAGCGTTTAACATGCTGGGTGTGTGCCAGGGAGTCTGAGACAGGATTGCACAGAACTGCAAAGCACACAGCCAACCCACGGGAGCTCTGCAGCCGGGAGCCCATCGGGGTTCTTCCCAGCTGCAAGGAGGGACCAGGCTTCTACACCCATCCCTGCATTGACTGGGTTTTGGATGCAGGTGTGGCCTTGAGCAACGCCATTTCTTCTTGAGCCCCAGCAAAACTGAAAGCAGCTGACAGCCAAGGGCATCTTTCATCAGCACTTCCAGCAGCTGCAGGAAGTAGGTCCCTGCTTCCAGAAGGGGGATCCAGGCAGTGCACCCGAGTCTCCAGCACAGAGGGGAGGGCAGACCTCAGACACACAAGCTGGAGCGTCTGCATGCTTGTGTGCAAGGCCCTCACAGTGATGGACGACAGACGTGCAAAGGAAGGGACAGCCCCAGAGGTGGAGGCCGGGCCCAGGGGACCACCTCTCCCACACCTCCAGCACCTCCACTTTCTGACACAGAATCTGAGGGATCCAAGAATTCTAAACTCATACCTGGTCTCCTAGCTGTTAAGAAGTTACATTTTTCAAGTGTATTAACCATGTTTTTTATTTTCTGTATTTTATGATGGTTTGACATCTACCATCTTGCTGACCCTGGAGGGACCGGCCCTCACAGGGTTTGCCGATTCCTAGAGAAAGTAAACAATCCACCTGTGAGCACACCCCGGCTAGGTGAACCCACCAGTCCAGAGCCCACACCCCAACCACCTCCTCTTGGGCCCAAACGAATGCCCTATATTTAGCCGTTTACTGGACGGATTCATCACTGCAAATATTCAGACATACAGCACATGAGCCTCACGTGGCATGATGGCCTCACCCCACACGTGTTAGTGATGAGCCTGCTTTCACCAATATTTCCAGTTAATTCTAAAATAGACCAGGGAAAAACAAAGGAGAGCCTTATTGGCTGTGAGCTCGGCATTAGGAAGAGCTGAATTTCAACCTTAACAAAGTCACTGGCAGTGAACATAATCCTCGATCTTCCATAAACCCAAGCAACATGTGTCATGAGCCTTCCGGGCGGCACCTTCCTGGGAGAAGCACCTGGGAAGGAGGCAATGCCCGGTGCGTGGCACAGGGGCCTGCTGAGGGCTGGGAGTGTCCATCCTGGTGCTGCTCTGAGTGTTCTGACACAGCACCCGGGGCTGACGTTTGGCACCTCTGGCCTCTGTAGGTGAGGCAGAGATCTGGGAGACGGAGAAGGTGGAATGCAGAACTCTGGTGACAACTGTGAGTGCTATATTCTCCAGGGCCACCCGGCAGGTCCCCTGACAGGTGAAGAGCCTGCAACCTCCAACGTTTTTATTCCTGCCCTTCTCATTGGAAATAGAACCCAGAAAAACGTGCTTAGCACCCTGCACTGGTATCCCTGGCATCCCCTGAATAAAATCGAAACCCCTCCCCAGGGCCCTGGGGCACAGCATGGTCAACCTCGCTTCTCCCTGGTTCCCGTGTCCCCTGTTCCCTCCATCCCTGGTCTGGTTTTCTCATCTTCGCTGCACAGGCTCTTTCCCCATCGTCTGCCTGGCAGGCCCTGCTGCCTCCCCGTGGGGCGGCTTTCTCATCCTTCGCTTCCATGTTCCCACCGTCAGGGCCACTTCCCTCCACACGCGTTGGCTGCCTGCCACCCCGATAATTCTCTCTGATCCTTGACTGTTGCCTCCGCAGCCTTTATAGCAATTGTAGTTAATTTTTTTCTATTTGTTATACTTCTGTCTCTCCCCTTAGAATTCAAGTCTCGCGAGGACAGCACCCCACGGGGCTCTCCACGCACGTTCGTTGGATTATCTGTGAACTCCCCCACAAAGTGCGCCTGACCTCACTTTGCTGGCCTTGCTCCCGGAACCTCACTGTCACATCGTAAAGCAGAAAAGGGCAGGTGGGAAGCCTCCCAGGGATGAGCGCCAGCAGCAAGCACATAGGCACCCCTGGGGCAGGGTGAGGGTGTCATACAATATAGGTGTAGGGGTCACTGGTGTCTCACATGCCCAAGCCTCAGTATGAACACTCAGCACCTCCGGGCTGTGAGGAGCCCAAAATCTCACACCACGAGAGTGCAGAGCAGCTTCATGTAGGGATATCTGTGAGATCTAAAGCTTGCAGGACCCAATTCTGGCCCACGAATTCAGATTCAGGACCACGGGTGAAGGGGAGCCCCCCACCCACCCATCTGTTCACCTGTGTGCCTATGAGAGCAGGTGTCTGCAAGTTAGGGGTCTGGACACCCTGCGGATGCCCATGCCTTAATCTGCTCCCCACCTGCCGTCTGGCAGAGCAGCAGAACCGAGGAACACGTCAGCTGGAAAGCACAAGAAAGAAGGTCGAAACTGTGACGTTGCGCCCACTGGGACGTAGGGTGCAAGCTGGCCACAGCCCCTCATTGCAATCAGGAATGTTAACGCAGCAGCAAACGTTGAGGCAGAATCTCATTTTCAGTCTTTGGCTTTAGACTTTGTATTTGAGGTAACGCTAATGTGAAAATTGTATGTATGAAGTGAAAACAAAGTGTGACGACAGGCAGCATCTCTGACAGCTTATGATGGGTGTCCTCTTTTTCCCGCCCCTCTCTCCCTGCCTCCTTCCCCCTCCTCCCCCCCTCCCTTCCTCCCTCCCTCTCAAACACACCCTAAAGAGCACAAGGTCTGTGAGAATTTAAAAATAACCTAGACTGGATTTCAAGTGGAGTAAACTAAATGAGTCCAATTCTCTATGCCTTTCGTTTTCAATTATGCGCTGAATGTCGAGAAGCATAAGATGTAAGTGAGGAGAATACGATATTTAAAATCTAATTTTCAAAAATTGGGTCCTGAGGCAGAACAGGGAAAATGCATTTACACATATAATTGTACCCACAAATCAATATTGGCAGAACAAGTGTCCCCGTTGCTCGTGAGGTCACCTGGCAGGGCCTCCCCAAGCCATGGGAAACCAGTTCACTCACTGGGCAGGTGACTGCCAGCCCCTGCGAGGCGCCAGCTGGTGAACCTGGTGCCCAAGCGGATGTGCTCTCCAGCTGTCAGCGAGAACCGCGCGGGCCAGTGGGGGACTTGCACAGGCAAAGCTCTTTGTCACACGCAGAGAGGGGACAGAGAGGCCGAGACAGAACACCAGTGAGCGCGAGCAAAGGCACTTTCTCAGTGGAGATGGAGGTCCCAGAGATGTCGTGTCCTGGAGGGGGAACCTATGAGGCGAAATATGAAGAACAAGCAGAGAACGGGGCACGTGGCAGGAGCGATGTCCACGGCAAAGAGCTCACACGCAGACGCTGGGCAGGAGGAGGAGGACGGGGCATATCGGAACAGAATGTGCAGTGCTGACTGAAGATCAGGACGCGAGGAAGGAGAGGGGGTGAGAAGCAAGTGTCAGGAAATGAGAATGGAGACGAAAACAGCGGGCACGTCGAGACAAGAGTGTAAACCGCTGCGGGAGCACAGACTTTCTCCCACAGACAAAGGGAAGCCGTTCCAGGGTTCCACAAAGGGGAATGGCATGGCCACTAGGGATGGAGAAAGGTGGGCTGAAATGAATGATATTTATGAAATAAATATCAGGATTTAGTATTAGGTTGGAGTCATTCATTGATTTATTCACCCGACAACTACTTATTGAGCAACTACTGTGTGCTACGATTCTGACAGCTAGAGCTACAACAGCGAAAAAAGTGTTAGAGAAGAGGGTATTTGCAGAACTGCTTAGAGCAGTGTCTGATGCCTGAGAGCTATTATATCACTACTTGCTTAGGAGAGTGAATAAAATTAAACAGATGTGAGCTGATATTGCAAGAGCAAAGACAGATAATAATAAGCAAAGAAGCAAGTAAATATATGATACGCCAGATGTAGGTAAGTGAAAAGGTCAATGTATGCATTTACGGTGGGCTGCCATTTTAAGTAGGTGGTCAGAGGAGACCCCCTTGAGACGGTGACATTGCAACCACGCGCTGACGGAGATGGAATTGCACAGGAGTGAAACAGAGAGGGAAGATGCAGCCCGACTCCAGGTCTGCAGCTTGGTCAATGGGCAATGGAGGAGAACATCAGAGAAGAAAAATGTGGTAGGAAAGAAAATGAGTTCACTTTCTAACACGTAGAGTTGGATATGTCTTGAAGACATCCAAGCAGAGTTGCCCAAAAGAAGGGCGTCATGGGGGTTTGGAATTCAGCAAGGTGGAGCACAAGGACCCGCTGTCCGTGCACATGGTGAATTGAAGCCGGGAGACAGATGGACTCATTTCCATTGCTGTCGTAACACATTGCCATAAATTCAGCAGGTTAAAACAACCCAAATGTATTATCTCATGGTTCTGTAGGTCAGAAGTCCCGTACAGAGGCAACTCAGCCAGCTCTCCGCACAGGCTGAAACCAATGTGAATGCAGGGCTGTGTTCCTTTCTGGAGGGCCTGGGGTTCAATCCACTTCTGAACCCCTTCAGGTTGTTGGCAGAATCCGGTTCTTTGTGGATGGAGGCTTAGGTCCCCATCTCCTTGCTTGCTGGCATCTTCAAGAGGCTGCCCACATCCCCTGGCGTGTGGCCCCTCCCTCTCTCTCCAACACCGGCAGTGGCAGGTCCGTGCTCCCCACATGTCAGACCCCACCGACTCTCCTCCTGCCTGTTCCCTCCCCTGCACCCAGCCTGACAATGTCCTGCCCTTCGAATGGCTCACGTGATTCAACTGGGCCAGCCTGGATAACCCAGGCTGTTCTCACCTCGGATCCACAACCTTACTCTGCAAAGTCCCCGTGGCCCTGTAACGTCACCTTGTCACAGTTTCTAGGGATTGGGGCGTGGACATCTTGGGGCCATTATGCTGCCTACCACACTGGGCATGTAGAGTGAGAAGAAAACCTGGCCGGGGACAGACTCCCACAGAACAAAACCTTAAGAAGGGCCTGAGAAGGAGAAGCTGGCAAAGATGACAGAGACTGAGCGGTCAGAGAAGTAAACGACCCCAGGAGGGGGTGTCTGTAGAGGTCAGTTAAGAATAAAGTGTTCCCAAAGCTATCAGCGGGATCAGATGCTGCCAAGAGGGCTGGAAGAACTGACTGGGTTTTGCAATAAAAAGAATTATTAGTGATTGACAACAGCTTTCACACGCGTGCGCGCACATACAGGCATGTTTAGAAATTCCTTTTGCCCAGACGTCCCCCAGTCCATCCACCTCCACACGGGACCCACCAGCAGAGCTGCGCAGAGGGGACGACATTTCAATGCTGTCACACTGGCTGGGGGCCAGGACCTCGTCAGTCAAATAGATGTGAGCCTGCGTTTTGAAATAATCAGACCGGCTTTCATCCCACACGGACGGTCTCCCATCCTGTTGGATAAAACGAAAGCTCCGTGCGCAGAGGAAGCCAAGAATTGAGAGCCTTTCCCTACTAAATCCGCTGAGATCCATCCCCCTGACAGCTGACAGCACTAAATGCCTACGGAAAACCTATTCTCCAATCCCCACCGTTTCCTGGTATTTGTTTTAAGTATTTAAAACGCATCAGGCTTGACACCAGAAACGGCTAATAAGTTAATGTCCTAGATATTTAGGAGGAGGTAGGTATAGAATTATTGGCTGAAAATGATCCCAGTGAAACCATTTCTCCTAACAAGATCATAAAATGCACTTTCCCGGTGAGTCATATATAACTGGCTCGACTCTATAATAAAACGGGGATACAGGTTTAATGGAAGACAGAACCTGTTCGACTGCAGATTAAAGTGTAATTTTCGTCTCACACTACTGTGTGTTTGAGGGATTGGAGTATCTTTTTTCTGATATACTTTCTGTCATTGGACTCAGAGATAAGTGAGCAGTTTCTCCTTATCACAGGGACATGTTATAAATATGTGAGTTGGATGGGGACTCCTTTGACCAAAAAGAAGAAAAAATAGGAAATCTAAGCCCAGTTTTTGATTTTACAGATAATATCAGAAAGGCCCTGTTACTACCTCAGAAACCCATTAAGATTTTAAAAAGGAGTTAGTTTTAAGAGATTGTGAAAATACATGCATTTTGTCTAAATATCAGAAAAGAACATGGATGAAACTACTGCGGGCTTGTTCTTAATTACAGGTGCTGAGATTTGAGAAATAAAGGGCATCGACCTCAGCCACAGTCATGTACTGTCATCAAGTGACAATAGTCCCCTAAATCTGTAGAGACAGATTTGTCAGCCTTTACGCAAACCCAGCTCTACAAGTCATTTCTCTGCCGGTTCTCCTCGTACCAGTTTAATAATGCAACTCTTCTTGACAGCTACCTTCTACCAACAAAAAAAACATTTAAAAAACTCATTCAAAATGAAGAATGCTATGCTGCCATCTCCCTATTTTTCACAGCAGGGGTGGAGGGGTGCAGAGGGACAAAAGCTACCCCACACAGTCACCTGAGGCCTCACGGTGCCCAGAAACACGTCACTGGACTTCTGTACAGAGCACATTGCTCTGTCCTCTGGGACCTCCCCCACGGCCATGCCACTGTGGCTGGAGAACAGCCACACTGCCTACGTGTCTGCCCTGCGGCAGGCGAGGCAGAACTAAGAATTGGGACCAGGCAGGGGCTGGATGCTGGCAGAGCATGGGCAGGATGAAAACAGCTGGTCTGTGTGACAAAAAGTGAAGTCAAGGGTGGCTGGGATGAGAGTCCAAGGTGACACATCCAAAGATGCCAGTTCTGAGTGAGGCACAGGTGACCCCAGGGCCAGGGGCCAACAGGGTCTGAGCCTGATGAGCAGGAACCAGCACACTGGGAAGTCAGCCCAGAGTGATTCTCCGGACCAGACTGCCACCGACTTGGGACCTTTACCGCAGCTCACCCTCCCCAGTGTGGACACATCTTCAGCTCTTTCAAAGGAGCAGCCCCCTGAACCTAGCAATGCCAGTTTCCTCCTTTAGTTTAATCACATCAAGAAGAACAGAGGAACCAGTTAGGCCCCAGAAAGGAGGAAGCTGTAAAAAGTCCTATCCACAGATACAAACACGTCACATGCACACAGAACTTCCATACATTGAACCGGGTGTGCTCTGTGTGAATGTTTTATGCAATAAAATTCCTAGAAAATTCTGTTTTGCATGTGTACTCTATTAAATGGTATGCATTGTACGCTGACACAACCATATTGCTGAAAAGATTCATACACGCAAAACCTTGTATATTTTATGGGCAACTTATGGAATTTTCAAGGGCAATTTTCAATGTGCTTAATTTCTGCATTAAGTGTTAGCTTTAGACCCCAACCCTGTATAAGGCACAAGTCCCTCTACTAATTGAACTGGCTTATAAGCATGCCCAATTAACAGCAAGATTCTACAAGCATGTAAGTCCTTTGAAAGGTGTTCGCATAGCTTTCCTCATAAAAGGCTTTACACTGCTGATATTAATATTTTCTGAAATTGCCTATTGTTGAGCCACCTTGTGTCACGTGTAAGGGACAATACATACCTTTGTGAGACATTCCCAACTTTCAATCTAATCTTTTCCTGCTTTGGCAAATTTGGGATCTGAATTTTGAGAAGCGCTTTAATAAAAGTTAGTGCTTTCCTTCCACACCCCACCTTTTGGGGGTTTACTTCCTTTGTAAATATGGGATTGTTAAAAAAAAAAAAATCTGTGCTGAAAAAGGTGAGAGCCCACCCCATCCAACAGTGCTCCCAAGTGGCTTGGCTTCTCCCGTTAGACGTTATCTGCACATTAAAAACACTCAGGACGTGCCACAGTCCTCTGAGACTTGGCTCGGTGCTCCACAGAAAGTCCAGGGCGCAGACTGTATCATCCTACTGTATTAAGATGTTCCGAAATCTCTTTAGCACAATCCTTCATTGTCCCATTTGGCAAGAGCTCCCTCTGAACGTGAGCACACGAGAGCTGTGTCATTTATCTCTCTGGCTCAGACCCAACCACAAGTTAATCCCCGCAGGCTGTTCAAACAAGAGCAGGAGGCTCTGAGATAAACCTTTTCTTCGGATTTCACCAAATCTCTCTCTAAATCAACTCCAATGGAAGATGCACATCCCCATTGTAAACTCATCCCATCAGATGGGAGAGGGCTGCGACACCCCCCTGCACCCCCAGCAACCTTCGAATCACCTCTTCGGAAATGCAAGCCAGGCTTCAATTACGAAATTGAGCAATTTTCCATTTCATCAAAATAAAAAAAAAATGCATTTTCAATAATTTCTTCAAACAGATCACTCATGTAAAGATAAGATACCTAGCAATCATTGAGTTAGCTGCTTTTCATCCTATTAGGTAACAATATATACAATAGACACCTTAAAACTGCAAAGGAGTTTATATTTAAGAAAAGTAGCACTAAAAGGATTTTATCTCTATAAGTTTAATATTCCTACTGTGGTTTTTTTGTGTTTGATTTGCTTGTGATTGATTGTGTTTGATTTAAAAACTTCCATTTTTCTTTCACTTATTTGTCTTATGTTGTGTTCATTAAAACTCAGCACAAAGAATATAAATATATTAATATTTGTTACCACTCATCTATACATTTAAAAATGGTAAAGATGGACTGGGTGCAGTGGCTCACGCCTGTAATTCCAGCACTTTGGTGGGGGCTGAGGCAAGAGGATCACTTGAGGCCAGGAGTTCAAGACCAGCCTGGGCAACATAATAAGACCCCATCTCTAAATAATTAGCCGGGCATAGGTGTGTGCACCTGTACTCCCAGCTACTTAGGAGGCTGAGGCAGGAGGATCGCTTGAGCCCAGGAAGGATTGATCGTCCCACTGCACTCGAGCATGGGCAACAGAGTGAGACTTTGTCTCTTAAAAAAAAAAAAGGTAAAGATGGTAAATTATATATGTATATCTTTCCTCAATAAAAAAAAAAAGAAAAAGAAAAAAGGAAAACAAACTGAGCACAGACACTTTAAGGGTACCTGCCCTTGGCTATAAAGACAATAAGACACTGTTTCCACGGCAGGGCCCACACGGCACAGACACGCACGGAGGCTGAAGAGCTATTCCCTTAAAATATAATACTGAGAAACTGAGACTCCCAGCACACTTTTAAAAGAGTTTATTTCAATATTTAACCCAAATGGTAGAATTGGAGACAGGTCAAAGGAGAGGAAAGAGACGCAGACGAAGATGACATCCTTAGACCGACAGGCGTGTCTCACGCTACTGGGGGGCTCTCGCGGCTGCTACTATGCACGTGACGCTTCCTTTGCCAGCCCAGGTTCTCTCTCCTTGTCCCGGCTTTCCTGTTGTCTCTCCCCTCTGCCCTTCCTTCAGTGATACGGGGGACGAATCTCAGTCTTGCTGACAGCTGAAAAGGCAGGTTAACATTGGTTTCCTGGTTTCCGCCTGCTTTTAAAGTCTCATGCTCACAACTATGATTTTGTTGGAGCCTGGACAGCAACAGAGGGTGGCTCTTCCAGGTGGTACAGGCCCCAGGGGAGGTTCTTGGTGACCCACACTCACTCAGATTTGTGGAGGACAAGAAGTCAGGCCAATGAGAGAACCCTGACTAATGGGGGAACTGCTCCATTTTGCCCATACATTTGGGCTGTAATTACATCCCTACTTAATTTGTGGCACTGAGTCTTGCTCACCAATGTGTTTAGAGAGACATATTTAATTTTAAAAGATACCAGGTTAAAATAATCTTGGAGAGTTTTTTTTCTGGAAATTCACCAATATCCTTACAAAAATCAGAAATGCTGAGAAATGTCATAAAACCAGGGACAAGAATGAATGTTTTAAGGAGATGCAGCAAGTGTGTCATAAGCAAAATGGCAGATGGTTAACTCAGAATTACTTTTGAGGTAAAAATAAATGGCTGGATTATTTATTTTATGCAAGATAATTATTAGGCTTATCATTATCACTATGTATATATTTCTACTTTCAAAGCAAGAACCCAAAGCTCTTCTTACAGTTGAAAGGCAGTATCGTATAAGTGGTTAAGAGCAAAGCTTTGAACTCAGGCTAACTGGGTGAGCTTTGCAATTAGCCAGGTCAGTTAACTGCGCTCGGGCAAGCTAATTAGTATCTCCACACCTCATTTCCTTCTCTGAAAATTGGTACAACACTATTACTTCCCTCATAGGGATTTTGTTAGGAGTCAAGCACATAATGGGTACTTGATAATAGTTAACTATTATCATTGCTGCCATTGTCATTATCATCATTTTCACCATCAACAGCATGATGGTGATGTTGGGATGGTACAAGGCCGTTAGCCTCCATTTCACATGTTATTACACTGGATGTTTCTAATATGAGTGTAAGTTGGGCTTAATTTTGAAAGCACCTTCACAACTAATTGGTGCTATCCAGGGTTGAGAATCAGAGGCATGATATGATTTTTCACAGGTTGCAAGATGTGAAATTTTGAAGTTTAGGATGCTAGCACTAAATAAATATTCAAGGTGTCTACTACAGGATAAATTATACATTTTAGGATTGTTTCATAGCCTCAGTCACCTATTCAGTTTAGAATACGGAAGAGACATAACTAATTGGCTCCTGGAGAGGTAGAGGGCATGGTAGAAAGGGGATAGCTGTGTGTCACCCACAACCCCAGAATTGCTGTGTATGCTGACCGCAATGTGAATGGTGCCCCTGAAGGTACATGGGACCACTGAGGGACAGAGAAAGAGCATAGTCTTTGAGGTCTGACAAATCGATATTCAAACCCAAACCCTAGGCCAGGCACAGTGGCACACGTCTGTAATCCCAGCACTCTGGGAGGCCAAGGTGGGTGGATCGTTTGAGCTCAGGAGTTCGAGACCAGCCTGAGCAAGAGCAAGACCCCGTCTCTACTAAAAAAATAGAAAGAAATTATCTGGACAACTAAAAATACATAGAAAAAATTAGCTGGGCATGGTGGCGCATGCCTGTAGTCCCAGCTACTCGGGAGGCTGAGGCAGTAGGATTGCTTGAGCCCAGGAATTTGAGGTTGCTGTGAGGTAGGCTGACGCCACGGCACTCACTCTAGCCAGGGCAACAGAGTGAGACTCTGTTCCCAAAAAAAAAAAAAAAAAAAAAAAACCCCAAACCCTACCATGAACTCAGGCATATTACTAAACCTAAGATCCATTTTCTAACACGTACAATGAAAAATAATTCCTATGTGTTAGGTTACTATGAGGCTTAGAAATAATAAATATACAAGGCCTAGTGGTGTGGTCAACAGGTGCTAAATAATTAGTAGCTATTAATATTACCATAGATATTATTCCTGTCATTCTATTAGTTCTAGTATCTTATGTGGGACAAACATTGGTCTTAGACTAGATCAGTAGTTCCCAAGTATTTTTTAATTATGGCATCTCCCACCAGCACCTTCCTCTTAACACTTAATCAGATGATGATTATGTAGTGCTAAGAGAAGACAAGAAGCTCACTACTATGCAGTAGGTTATTTTGTAAGAGTATATCTTCCCAGGTAGGGCTACTGCCCTGCATAACTCCTGGGGCTCTATAATGGACTGCCACGCCGTGGCTCTAACATTGAGTTAATGCTAGGGGCTGCACTTGCAATTTGGGACACTGCCACCAGGTGTCAGTGCTGAACAAAATCCTCGTAGTACAAACAGCCAGGCTGTTTGTACACTGTGAACAATAAGACATACAGGTGAAATAAATCACAGGTTAGTGTTGAAACCGAGCTATATGGTAGGTCCTCAATGGATGGTAGGGTCATCATGTGTCAGAATAGCACAGACCTTCTGTGCTCCAGAAACACTTCTTAGCAGACTTTGGTTCATTCATTCACTTGCTCATTGACTCACTGAGTCAACAAATATTTATTTACTCTGCCAGCAGCCAGTGAGTCAAGTTAAAGTTTTGTAACCAAACCCTCTCGAGGTCACTATGTCATGAGTAAGTCCCTAGGGCACCTTTCAGTAGATCTGTGTGCCAACAGATGCATTAGAACAGAAAGGAACTGCGCAGACTCACCCACACCTCCATTTGAGACTAGAACAATCCCTAAGGAACCCAGGTCCAGGTTTGAGTCAAGGCCTCTGAACGTCACGGACCCTGAGGAGTCCAGCCTGGTGCAGGCTTCTTTCATGTTAAGGGCCACCAGGAAATCAGGGTGACCTTAAAGCACAGATGGTCCAGCTCCTCTCTGGCCACCTGAGAGCCACCTCAATCTCCTGGGGGTCCTCCTAGGACTAAACATGACCCTAGGACTCAGCTAAAGTGTGTCTCTAAGGGCATGTCCTAGTTTGGGAACAAATATTTGGAAGTAGATCAGAAGCAGAAGGCCTAGAAGGGAAACAACTTGCCCAGCCTTGAGTTTTTTAGCTGAGATGCTGAAAAGGCGATAGACGGCTACTCGAGTGGCCTGGAGAGGACTAAGAGTCCATCTCGAATGTGGCCAGGCTTCTCGGCCTCCATCCAGACCTCTGCTTACGAGGGGACCCCTGAAACCAGTCTTGCGTCTGGCTTGCGATCGCCTACATTTAGTCCCCAAGCTGTCAGTGCTGCATATGACATCATTCTGTGTTCCTCCAGCCAAACAGCTGCAGACAGTGAGCAGGAGCACTGAGTCCATGCGTTTCCTCGGAGCCTGTCTGTGCTGATGGGTCTCTTGTTTTTGAGTACCTTGGAACACTTTTCTCCCCTAGGGATACGATGCTATAAATGGGATCTCAGACCAGCCACAAAACCCTATTTGGAGGCTAGGCAGGCTGCGTGGGGTAGAGGTTCTGATGGCTACTCCGGAGGCTCCAATGCCTGGTTTGAATCCTGACTGCCACTTCCTGGGTGGGGCTCTGGGCAACAGACTTGATCTCGCTGTGCCACGGTCATTGTCTACAAAGTGCATCAAAATAATGGCAGCAACCTGTCATGGTTAGGGTGAAGATTAAGTATGTTTAACATGTGCAAAGCACTTAGAGTGATACCTGGCACACATAAACACACAGAAAATGTTAGAGTGAAAAGATCTCTGGAACAGAAGCTGGTTGATCTGCCCGATGCATGGTCTCCCTGTTGAACTCCATGTGCAACCCCGAGCTGCCACTAAACTTCTCTGGCCTCACGTCTCTTATCTGTACAACAAAGGGGTTAAATTGTATGATCCCTAAGGTCCTTCCAATTAAAAAAACAAAGAAAAATAATAATAGGAACATTTTGTCCAAGGTGTTTTCTAAAACTCCCTATTTAGAAAAAAGTTTTTCTTTTTCAGTGATGTTGATAGCAAGAACCTGGGTGATCTCAAATTCCCTAGCTTGTCCCAGGTCCTGGAGGTTTGCGGCCACCTCTCACTCAGGCTCGATGTCCAGAGCTAACACCATCGCCTCGCACGCGGCCTGCAGCTGGCAGCCCGGCCCCTCTGTCACCCAGGCCCCTACCGCCATGTCAGCAGGCAGTTTTGAGCAGCCCCTGCCTCCCTCACCAAATTCCCCTTAAATATGACAAGACCTGGGGGAAATAAAAAATGTAGCTCTCCTTCAAGAAAAAAATAAATAAAAAACATGGTGGAGTGTCTTCTTTGAGAACAACTTTTTCTTGCCAGTCTCAAGAGACAACGAGGATTACCCTTCGTTTGTTTCCTTCTTCCCATCAGGTTGTTAAGCCTCCCAAAGCCCCTCTTCTGCTCCCTAAGCTCCTGGAGTCACCCTGGGCTCCAGGACCCAAATTAGCTAAAGAACAGTCTGCAAAAATCATCTGTTTGCTTGTCCTGAGCACCTGACCCACAGTGTTTTCCGAGGAAGGCTGATGACTTGCACGTTTTAAGAGCAGGCCAGTCTTTGCTGGAAGCTGGCAGCGTGGTACCACGAGGGCCTGTTAAGCCTGGGAAAATAACAACACGCCGCAGACTAATAGACGACAGCACGGATGATTAAGCCACTTTTGGAGTCTCAGGGTTAAAAATACATTCTTTTGGCTGTGAGACTGTGTATTGTGATCAAGACTACTTGGGGACAGGATTTCCATATTTTGTCGGGAGTGGGGGCAGAGAGCAGGAGAGGAAGGTGAGAAGGACAATAGCGTCGCTCAGGCTTGGCTCTGTGGGAGGTTGCACGTTTTGGACACAGGCAGGCACGGCCTCCCGAATGGAGGACACCTATGCTGAGACACCAAGAGACATCTCCTGATGTCACCACCCTTCTATTTTCTTTACCTAAAAGCCTCCTAACAGGACAAGAATGCTACCTGAGGAAACACTGTGTAGAACATTTGTTTAAATGTCTTATCAGCCTTACCGTCGCATGCGCCTTCCTCCCCTGTTGAGGGCAGGGGTCACATCTTACACTTTATTCTTTTCTATGTCTGTCAGGGCCTTCACTTAACAGGTGCTTTCTCTGACCGAACAAACACAAGAATGGAATATTAGGGTGATTACAGACTACATCTCTCAAAGAAAGTTCCCTAACCCAGAGTGCGTGCCTGCCTTGCAGGGTGGCTTGGACACAGCCCCACAAGAGACCTGCTGACGGGAGTTCCTAGGTCCACATAGGCAGTGCACATCCCACCCTGGGACTGCAAAGGATGAAGTGGCCTGGAAGCAGCAGGGCCCTGGAACTCCCCTCAAACTGTGATGAGACGGTGATAGGGGAGCTAGTTGGTTACGGGTGTTGAGAGAAACTTGGGTCTACTCAATAAGGCCCTTAGCAAGGTGGTCCAGCACTTGGAAACTCACTCTTGGACTACTTGTCCATCCCCTCTGTTGCAAAGAAATCTACCTACATAACTTTCAACACATCTTATCAGGGCTATCTACTTACTTGTGTGTCTTCTCCATCAATGAGCTCCTTCCTGTTCTAAGTGTTTGGCATGGTTCTTGGCTTAGAACAGTCACCCGTGATGGGAGTACATTGAAGGGCAATCCAGGAGCAGGCAATGTTGGCAAAACAGGCAGGGGGACAAGGGGTTTTAGAGACTGCCGGTGCCCACAAAGAGGCAGAATGGCGTGACATGGGAGAGTGATACAGGTGCCCCAATTCTTGGGGCATCAAATGTTTTACCAAGACAGAAATTGATATCCAGAACATAATAAAATTCCACCTACCTTAACTACCCTAGGAAGAAACTAGTTCTTGGAAATTTGAAGCATCAGGTTATGTAGAGATATAACAATAGCAAAAATAAATAAATAAATTACCTGATGATTCTGCTTTTTCATGTTCTTAACCTAGAAGTGTACAAACATGCCTCATGCTTTGGGTCAGGATTGGTTTTAGGCTTATAGTCCAATAAATGGCTATCAGTGGAAATCACGTGGCAGCACGTGTGGAAACCCAGTGGGGAATGAGAATGCAGGGCCTTCCTATCCTCTGTGGCTCCAAGGAAAGGGCATTCTCCTTTCTAGTCAGAGAACAACTAGCCGGAAGCTCAATCCAGGTGCTATCACCATCCCCAAAAGCTATGTAAGTAGGTCATATTAATGGAAACACACTGCAGCAGAAACACTCACCATGGTGAAAGCCATGGTACTTAGACAGCATCACTGGACAAGAAGCCTAAGCAAAAATTCCAGGAAGCCAATAGACTTCTGGGAAAAATGCATGATGTGAGGAAGACCATGCTTCATCCGCTTGGGAAAGTCTCACTCCTCAAATCTGACCTTCTTTAAAGGAGGTCATAAAGGGAGCACGAGAATCGAATTCACATTTGAACCCTGTCCCCATCCAAGCTTTCAGTGTTTAGATTCAGTGGAGGGATAAATCTCTGCCCCTGTCAGTCCAACGAGCTTCTCTCTCTTTTGTTCTCCTTGGCTTGTCTTCTGCTGCTTGTAAAAATATTATTACTGCCTCAGCCTGACCTCTTAACACTTGGACTCAAAGTAGCCACTGAAATGTCAATTCGTCACTGTACCGGATCAGGTACAGCTATGACAGCCTGGGACTGATCACCAAGTGTATAAAAATAGTGAGTCGCAACCGCTAAATCCCGAGGTCCAGCTGCGCTGTGCCTTGAGCGCAGCAAGCTGTGCGGTGAAGGAATGTGAGTTAAGACGGACTTCCGGGAAGAGACTTTGCTCCTGCTGTAGCAGATGCTGTGGTACTTGATCTGGCATTCTGAATCTCTCTATGCTGAATTTCATATTTGACACTTCACGTGGATAATATACTAGTGCTTTTTTAAATGTTAACCTACTTTGGATATGGGTTTGGACTGCAGACATTCTATTGACCCCAAAGGTATTAATTTGCTTATTCCAAAATAAGCTTCCTATTCTCTTAAGTCTATCTACAAATAGGCTGTATAGAAGAGCTTTTACTTTTTCAGGAAGTTAATTTTCAGGAAGTTAACTGACAGCAACAATCTTGGTTGAGAATATTCTTGGAGGTGGAATAATGATTCTCTGAAGGAATACACAGACTGGAGCTGCTCCTTACACAGTGGCAGTCATAGCAATTAGCACTCAATGAGCACTTATTATAGATCAGATAGGGGACGAGTTGCCTAAGCTGCTGTAACAAAGTACCACACACTAGATGTCTTAAAAATAACAGAAACTTATTTTCTCATGGTCCAAGCAGCCAGAAATCCACAGTGGGGTGCCTTCCTTCTGGAGGCCCTGATGGAAAACTCATTCCATGCTTCTCTCCCAGCTCCTGGTGGTTGCCGGCAACCCTTCACATTCCTCGGCTTGCAGATGCCAAGGAATCTCTGCTCCAGCCTCTGCATCCATCTTCATACAGTATTCTTCTCCATGCGTCTGTGTCTCAGATCTTCCTTTCCTTTCTCATAAAGGAACACCAGTCCTCGGATTTAGGGCCCAACCGAAATCCAGGATGATCTTATGTCAAGATCCTTAAATCTGTAAAGACCCTATTTCCAAGAAAGGTCACACTCACAGCTACCAGGGGTTAGGATCTGGACATATCTTTTTGGGGGATGGAATTCACCCCATTACAGGTTTAATAGGAGGCACTTTCCCTGTGTCGTCTCACTCCAAGGTCATCTTGTCCCACCACCTCCGTGGCCTCTGGGCAGCACCGCTGGCAGCAGTCACTCGGCTGCAGTGTCACTCTCTCCAGCACAAGGGGACACTCAGAATAAGTTCCAGCTTCAGACTGACTGCTCCAGTGGTTCCAAGGATTTTCCTCCGTGCACAACTTCACCACGCAGTTGGGAATTCTGTCCTCACCATTTTTCAGAGGAAGAAACTAAGGACAGAGTGGAATGTGACTTTTTAAGATCATGCAAGTAGTGAGTCAAGATCCAGTCCATGTTCTTAACTGTATGCCAATCTGATTCAACAGGGAGAGGACAGGGAAGGAGGCAGAATTTCAAGGTGAATTCTAAAGTCTCTCAGTAGCATCATTAAGATGAGCCTCAAGGTGCCGGAATAACTTTGCCACGTGCGATGCCATCCAACCGCACCCTATCCATGCGACGAACGCTGAACTGACTGGTGCTAGGTCAATAACTGGAGAGAGAGAATCATTTTCTTAAAAACTATTGCAAATGTCCTTACATTGCAGCAACATGAGCGGGCACTTCACCCTTCAGAATGGCCAAGAACACCCTCCTGCGCATCTCTGTGAGGAGAATTAGCATGCCCAATATCACCCACTCTTTCTTCCCTGGGATTGTTCACATGACCACATTATCCTCATTTCACCTACGAAGATATATGCACACCCACCCCCCACGCACTCTGTTGAACATCACACAAAAGCTTCAATAGATCTTCCAGCAGAAATATTTTTGTCCCGTAACTATGGTGCTCATATGCGCCTTCTTTGACAAGAAAGCGCCTTCCCCTCCCAGTTCCAACACGGTGAACAAATACACAGCGTCCTTTGTGTGCACAGCTGTACGTGCTCGGCCACAAAGGGCCCATGAGCAACACGTGTGGACTGGCCGGACCGGGGAGACGGGCATGCCTTTCTTTTCAAGGGTGCTTGCCTTTGACTGATCGCTGCCTTTACCCACTGGGGGAAAAGTTCATCTTTTTCACTTTAAATGTATTTATATGACAAGCTCTTTAGATTCCATGATTCAATCACGACTGAGCCTTCAGGAAAAATAAAGAGACATTGAAATACGCGACCCTTAAGCCCATACTGCAGGAGCGAACAAGTGAAGAGCCCAGCAGGACTTGCCGAATGAATACAAATGACGCGAGGTTGTGAAAACGTCACACGCGAGCACATCGCCCCTCAGCTCCCCTCGCGCCTCCTCTGTGGAGACAGTGCTCTGGCCCGGAGGTGAAGCTGTTGGGAAGCAGAATCCTTGTTTCTGGTTCTCAGGCTGCTCTGGTTTCCACCATTCTGACGCCATTTGCAAAGTCACCAGAGCGGAATCTCGAAACCCACGGAGCTGACTTCCGACATCTCCTCTGTGTGATGTGACTCTGGAAATACACACTAGGAAAGCCAAGCCCAGCAGAGACGCCTTCCTGAGCAGTAGCTCTAAGACAGCAGGCACCACAGATGTGAGCATCTGTGAGAAGTTTCAGCAGAGAAACCCATGCCAGGCAAGGCAGTATCTGTCCACAGCAACTGGTGACTAAGGATCCCTTTCTAGGCCTTAAGGCAAAACATTGCAGAAAAAAGGAAAGAGAAGGCCAGTTTTCAAAACAGAAATTTAAACTGTTGACACCTCCAGACACCTGGCGAATGGGGGCGTTGGGAGGGGGTCTGCAGGCAGGCAAAGGGGCTGTGCAGAGCCCGGGGATAGAATCCTGCCACCCAGCAGAAGAGCTCAGGGTACGTGACTGACTTCTTATTTGAGTCAGCACAGGTATGCTAAAAGCATTTGGCTTTGAAAAAAATAAATATTGCACTTTCTCAAGTTGGTGGTTGGTGGCTTTGAGTTCTGGGTACCACTTGGATGACGTTTAGCGGGTTGAATTTTCCAAAGTGGGATGAAAGCGCAGAAGGCGCTCTGGGGTTGCACAGCACACAGCACCCTTCCTGGGGGCGAGGCTCAGGGGCTGTAACGGTATCTCACCTGGAATCTGGAAAGGAGGGTGCGGACGCTGGGATGTGTCACTCTCTGGCCCTCCGGGCTAACCCTGGCGGGCTTGAAAGGCTGAGCAGATGTCACGCTCCTGCCTCAGTGGTCCCAAGTGTGTCCCGTGTACCCAGAGCACCATCCCACAGGCAGCAACGCAGCTCAGTGGTTAGGACAACGTTTCGCTCTGGAATCAGGATGCTCTGATGCCAAGCCCTGCTCCACCACTCTCCGGGTACGCCCTCAGGTGAATTTACCTTCTCCACACCTCACGTTCTTCATCTGTGAAAGGGAATAGTACCGAGACAAGCTCCATGGGCTCAGTGTGAGGATTAAAATCAACAAAGCTTTAGACTAGTACCTGGGGCACAGTAAGCACTTGAAATGTGAGTGATTACTGCCCATGAAAACCACACGGCAGCTCAACAGCTGAGACCGTTTGCACACCTGCCATGTGCCGAATGTCCCGTAGTAGGAGCCGTGCCTGCATTGTTCCCTTTACCCTTCACGGTGACCCCATGAGGAAGGCATTTGTGCCTTCCTTTGTCATACATGAAGAAACTGAGGCTCAGGGTAAGTGACTTGTCCAAAGTGGGTGGCAGACCCAGGATTCACCGGAGTCCCCGTGCCTCAGAGACAAAGTCCTAGGTGGCTGCACTGGACTGTCCTCGATTATGTAGATACTATCTACTAGCTGATTTCCCTGAGTAGTAGAAAAAGCAAAAAGGGGAGATGTTGGTCAAAGGGTACGAAGTTTCAGTTACGCAGGATGAATGAATTCTGGAGATCTGGACAGCACGGCGACTATAGTTAACAATAGCGTATCATCTATTTGCAATTCGCCAAGAGAGTAGATCTCAAGTGCCCTCACCGCACGCGCGCACACACACTCACACACAAGGTAACTAGGTGAGGTAATGGATATGTTAGTTAGCTGGATTGTGGTAATTATGTGCCAAAATTGCATGGGACATATTTACACTAAAAATCATTCCCATGCACCAATGTTCCTAGCAGCATTGTTCACAATAGCAACCTAAATGTTCATCTACAGATGAATGGACAAACAAGATACGGTCCATCCATCCAACAAAGGCTGTTATTCAGCCTTAAAAAGAAAAAAATTTTGATACCTGCTACAGCATGCATGAATCTTGAGGACACTATGTTAAGTGAAATAAGCCAGACACAAAGGGACAAATATGATGCCACTTATTCAAGGTACCTAGAATAGTCTAATTCATAGAGACAGAACGTGGGATGGTGGTTGCCAGGGGCTAGGGGAGGGGAGAAGGAGGAGTTAGTGTTTAATGGGTACAGAGTTTTCAGTCTGGGAAGATGAGAAAGCTCTGGAGACGGATGGTGAAGATGTTTGCACAACAATGTGAACATAATATCACTGACCTGTATACTTCAAAATGGCTAAAATGGTAAATCTTATGTATATTTTACCATAGTAAAAAACATGTATAGTTTATCTGAAATTTTACTGGGCATCCTGTGTTTTTATTTGCTAACTCTGCCAATCCTATATCCCCAGGGGACATGTCGCAAGGTCGGGAGACATTTTTGATGTCATAACCGGGGCTGGGGAGAGAGGACTACTGGCATCTAGCAGGGAGAGGCCAGAGACGCTGCTAAACATCTTACAATGCACAGGACAGTCCCACAACAAAGAGTCATCTGATCCCGAATGTCAGTGTTGCCGAGGTTGAGAAACCCCGCCCTGGAAAGACGGCAGGAAAACCTTCACGACATTTTGCTTAGAGCCTGGAAATTTTAACTTAAGCCTCTGATTACAAACGATAGATCCCCACAGGAAAATACAAGCACACAAACCCTGTTTGTATTAGGGCACATCTAAAATCATTTTTAATCACTTTGCATATTGCTTTATACACAAAATTTCGTGCATAAAATCATACTCTGTGTATAAACCACGTATTGTGAGACCACAATACCTGTGACACAGCCAAAAATAGCAGCCCTCACAGAGCCCATTTTGTGATGTCCATTGAAGATTAAAGGCTTATCAGAAAAAAGGTCTTTCTGTCCAGTCTCAGCATCAATATGCTTGCTGAGGCACTTTAGCCACAAAAATAAAATGAGATTAGCTAAGCATGAATTTAAACCAAATCCCCACAGCAAATTTCCCCGCACCGGCCAGAACGACATGCACTTAGGCCACCGTGAGAAAAACATCCACTGGAAAGCTAGTGTGCCCCAGAGAATCTTAGCTGTCCCCATTTGACCTTAAATTCACTTACTAAACCTTTTAAGCGTAGGAGGAAAACAAAACCTACCAAGACCTTGAAAACAAGCATGGTAAAGTTTTGAGCACGTTTTTGACGGTTACAGATGATAGCACAAGTGGATGGTGACTCATTAATGCTGACTTAAGAATCACAAACAAAGTGGCAGCTTTTGTCAAAGCAGTTTTGAGGACAACAACAGAACTAGATTAGTGCCACTGAGCCGTGTACAAATTATACTCGGGATCGAACAGGGCGGTCGGAGAGCACGTGGACTTCATGGACAGCCTAGCATTCAGCTCGGAGGCTGTTCTCTCTTACCTCACACGACATTCTAAATCCTCTTGGTTCTCCCAGGTCTAAGGTCCTAACAGATGAGAACAAACAAATTAAAATAGGGAAAAGCTGAAATAGGGATATTTCGAGCACAAATATAGCTCCTAGCTTGGAAGGAAAGGATGTAGAGGTAAAAAGGAAAACCGTGCAGAGTAGACACAACCCAAAACACGGCCATCCCCATGGCCATGCGCCAGGCCACAAATCCCAAGGACAGGACTGTGAGAAGAAAGCCACAGACATGAACAGGCGTGTCAGATGCTCTAGTTCCAATGCCAATTTTCACTGTTTCAAGTGTAACTACAAGCCACTTAACCTCTCTGAATCTCAGCTTCTTCGATCATAAAATGAAGATAATCACGTTGTCTTTCCAGATGTTCACGCAGAGTAGGAAAACAGTCTAAGAATTAGAGTGTGATAATGTGTACGGTGGAAGAATGTTATTTAATTAATAATTAGTATACATAATATTAACCCTAAGTCATCAAGAAGAGGTTAGTTAGATTACAGTCTGTGTCCAGAGAGCAAATACATGTCATCTACAACCATGCAGGAACAGTGAGGGGCAGGCTGTCCACCCATCTTGCGGTCAGCTGCCACGCTCTCCCAACGCCCGCTCCATTGCTGGCTTCACTCGTGTGCAACGTGCTACAGGAGGGTGCCTGCAAGATTGAATGCAGGAAAGAACTCATTCTGTCCTGGTATTCCTTCGTTCTGCGTAGCCTTGGAAAAATGAACATAGCTCTCTCCACCTCAGTTTTCTTCATTACAAAAATGCCTATGCGATTCTTAATTGTATATTACCATATTTGGAGCCTATGATACTATATAAAACATCTGGAAGACCTAGAACACTCCCCAAATGTAAGAGAGATGGCTGCGATTCGTATTATCCAAGGCATATGACAGTAACACATACCTGAATTTTCTTTATGGAAAGTAAGATATATTGCACTCAGTGAGAGTAAAATATGCTTCTCAAATTCGATTTCATCTCAGTATAACAGAATGCCTTTCAAACATTCTGAACTGTCTAGAAAAGCTGCAGGGGAAAGAAAGGCAGGAGGATCATTCACCAAGCGTAGTAGACAGATGCATCCTTCATGCAGTGGAAGGGTCATGGGAACTCTAATATTTCCAACTCTTAGGGTGTTTTTACTTTGCTTTTAATGGTTTAATGACAAAGTATTTGTATTTTAACATTATGATAACTTCTTACAACTTTTCCATTTCCATGTCATACCCCAAAAAAGGGTGTATCTATTACTCTTGGAGAGTAATAGATCCCAGGAGGGAGGATTCTAGGTGCACAGAAACTTACCCTCAAGTGCCTATTCAAATGGCCAGGTAGTTGTCCCCTGGGAATCAATTTGTCAACAAACTCATCCCTTAGAGCTAAGCTGAGTTCATCTTCTCAAGGAGAATATACACCATCATCCACAGTATTTGCATTGCTAACAAGAGCAATGGATTAAATATAGTTCTGGCAACTTTTCTGAACTTTCTAGACACCATTAAGATTGTGGATGGATGTCCAAAGAAAAGAAAAATGCAGTATCAAATAAGAAGCCTTGGGTTAAATAAAATGCACTTCTATAGGTCACAGAAAGCAGGCTGTGCTGTGCAAATACTGTAAGGGAAAAATGGCAGAGGTTTGAGACCTAAGATCTCAAATTTCTAAGAAAGTTTGTCCTATTGATGCCACGACACCCCCTTGGAGAATTTAGTTAGGTAACTTCCATTTAAAAACCATCTGCTCTTTTCTACCTCAACCAAGAGTTAATAAAACTTCCTTCACTGCATAGACTGTAAACTGTTTCATGGAAAAGAGCTACATTTTATAACCCTATAAAAGCTGCAGCTCTCAGTGGCATAATCCAACCGTTGCAGAAAATGCCCTTGGGCTGCTGCCAGTACAGACTCATGCCAACCAGGTCCACTGAGATCCAAGACTTGGTGACCCCACTGTGACCTTTGGCTACAGAAGTTGAGAAGAGATATGAGCCTGGGCAGAGACTGCTAATGCCCCCCAATATCCATTCCCTTCAGCACCCACATAATGGAGTTTTGAGCTGAGCTTCTTCCCAGAATACATTTTTTGGCCTCCCTTGCAGCTAGATGTGGCCCTGGCTAAAGGGTCGTGAGTGGAAGTGTCATTGGGCAGTTTCTGGGAACCTCCTGTAAGGGACAGCATGCATGTGTCCCTCATGCTTTCTCCTTGCCTCCACCTGCTGCCTAGATCATTATGTTTCCATAGGCCACAGAGTTGAAGCCATGCATGAAGGAACCAGATAGAAGCAGCTTGGGTGCCTGAAACCATGAGCCACTATGCTAGCCCTGGACTGCTTACCTATGCTTTTATATGAGGGCAAAAAAAAAAACAAAAAAAAAAAATCATGCATATTTTAAGCAACTATTATTTGGGGTTTTTTATCACAGCTAAACCTAATGTCAAAAACAAGTAGAAGAGATGGCTCAGTGGGTACTTTGTCAGTCTAACACATTTCCTTTTTAGGCAGGAGAATCTAAACGCCCTCACTAGAGAGAACATAAATATTTTTCGGCTACCAATCCCTTGTTCCTCACTGTTTCATTCTTCATTATCCCTGTTCCACAGCCAAGCTCGGCTCCTCACCAGTGTCAGAACAGTACACGTGATTCCCACATTCCCGCCTTGAATATAGTTATATATTCAAGGACAGTGGCCTCTCATTTTGTCTGTATCAATACATATCGATCCCCTCTTTCAAAATCTAGGACAGACATGGAGCATACCTGTAGGGCAAGTTGTTTTCATCTGTTATTATCCCATCCTGGGGGAAGGCACCCCTCCGCCCCATGTGGTAAATTGGAGAAGACAAGTGTGGCTTACATCCCTGTATAATCACAGGGATATGGGTGTGCCACCTAAGCTGAGCCAATCGGACTCTTCCCTGAGATTGATACACAGGAACTGAATGAAAAACATTCTTTCCTGTGGTGCGCATGATGAAGCAGGGGAAGCAAGTTGGAGGCTACCAAAGGCCACCTTGATGGCCATTTTCCCTGTCAGCTAGCATGACCCATTTGCAAAAGAAGCCAAGCAGAGCTGTAACAAGGACTATCAGTTACCTACCCAATATTCTCCTCATAATAGCTGAGCTCTTATCCAAGCTCTTGTACTTAGCTGAAATTATATAAACTAAAGATAAATCAAAAACAGTAACAATTAGATTTCAGTTCCCCTTGCAGATGGGGTTGCCAGGGAACACAATAATGGCCAGTGGGATATGGGTGTGGGCTCTGAGAAAGCTATTAGCTGGAGAAGTAGGCTTATCTGGCATGCACCTTTTTCCTGTGACCTCTCTCTGCTTGGAACACAGCTGTGATGTTGGAGGTGGGGCAGCCATATTGTAAACACAAAGAGGCAACCATGCTAGGAATGGCTGAGCGACAGATAGCAGGACCCTGGGTCTCAGGAGGACATCGTGCCAGCCCTGGGCTGCCTGCCTCCAGACCCCTTTCTTGTTGCAAGAGAAAAACAGACTCTCAAATTGTTGAAGCCACTATGCGGTGGCCTCTATAACTTATAGCTGTACCAAATTCTTAACTGACACAGAATCTGTTGCATGAAAGTGGGATGTTACAAGTAACAGAACCAAGATGGAAAACTGGATGAGCAGAGGAGATGGAGCTTTGGGTGGGTGGACACTCATATCGCAGGCTGGAAATCTGGTTTCTTGTGTTGTGTCATGGCAAAACGTGAGGAAACTGTCCCCTACTTG
>RJWJ010021633.1:0-27666 GCA_004363605.1 Indri indri | reverse complement strand
TCATATACATTTTTTGTTTCTGTTTCTTTTTCATGCCATGCTGTTTTTGTTTGTGCAAATGAACATTGTCTTAATGTCTTTGAGGGTACTAATGAGAGACTATTATTCCCCTCAAGTCTTCTTCTTTTGTTTCTTTACTGATTTTGTTCCTGTATGTTATGTTCTATGTTGCTTGTCTTGTCTTTCTCCTTCTTGTCCCGTTCTTCCTCAAGTTACCTGCTTATGAACTAGATTGAGCAACTGCCAAGTTGCCTGCAGTCCTTGTCTTGTATGTGGGCGAGGCTTGTGGACCAGTGGCTTTAGACGAAGTAGTGAGGTAGTGATTCAGCTCTGATACCACTGAAATGAGGGTGGATTTACTTTGCAACCAACATCCATGCATTCCTTCTTTTTATTTAATAAAGAGCCATCAATTTATAAAGGGACGGTGGCCTTCAATGCCTGGCTGTCAGAGATTCTACTTGCCAGAATAGGAGTGAGGGGGAAGGAAATTGACTGCTGTGTATTCTGAGTTTCAATTAATCTTCCTGCCTTCAGGCTTCATGCCCTATTCCCAGTTTCTGTTCCTGGGGCTTGGAATGGTGAGACTCTCCAGGGTTTTGCAAAGAAGCTCTCTCTTTGCTATTCCAGCCTTCTTCTATTTCTTCCAATTTTTCTGGTATTTTTACTTTTATTGCTAAAGTACATAGGATGCTTTTTTTAAAAAATCATACTTTCCTGTTATCTTGACAATAATTCTTACAGATTTTTAGGTGAATTATTTCGGATTTTCTAGACCTATAGTCTTTTTTTTTTAATTTGTCTGTTTACTAAGCAGAGAGATCAATAGAGTTGGTCCTTTATCTACCGTTGGCAAGTGGCCTTTGTATACTTTATTACAAATAAAACAATCTTTAGGCCTATAGTCTATAATTTACAAATGATAGCTCCAATTATTGATGCTTGTGCATCTTTGATGTTTTTCTATCTCATTACATTATCCAGAACTTCCAAAACAATAACTAATAGGCTAGAGGAAAAACCTTTTGTTTTTCCTGATTTTAATGTAATGTTACCAGTATTTCACTCACAAGCCTGGTGTTGGTTTCAAATAGGTATTGTTTTTCTAGCTAGCTGTGTTATATTCATTATGATTTTTTGTGGCAACATTTACTTGGGAAAAATGATTATTGACTGTATAGAGTTATAGAGTCAGGAGAAAAAAACAGTTTCAACTAAGTCCTAAAACGTTGACTCGTGTGGGAGCTGCAGGAAAGGAGAGGAGAAGGAAAGTCGTGCAGCGAGGGCCGCTGGGCGTGTGGATGGGGAGGTAGGCATCGCAGAGATGTGCTGACTTGCTGATTCATCTGTGGGATTCAAGTGTTCACTGATCTCCTGGGGCTGACAAGCATAACTTGAAAATTAGGGCACCATGTTTTGATCGGCTACAGGATAAATAAGGAACTGAAATCGGTTGTTTGAAGGAAATATGACTACAGGGCTTGCGTTTGATCAGCAATCTTCACATTTTTAGGTGAATGCAAGTTATCTGTGTAAAATTCCTTGTTTGTTCTTGGCACATTTTTTTTCTTAACGAGGAGCAACTTTCTTTAAAACAGGATTATCAAGCCTCGGTTCATTAGCAGTTTAACTCCTGATAATCCACATCTGTGGCTTGTGCCAAGAGGGCTTCTAGGACTTCTTTCTTGGAGACTGGAAGGTTCTAAGGGGCCAAAAGATACTATGCAAACCTGATAGCCACCTCCGTTCAGTATCACTCACATTCGTTATTTCCAGGCTGAGATATGGGATACCCAGGGCAAATACTCAGATATACTTCTTTCTCCCTTTCTTTAGACTTTCTTGTATTCTTCCCTGGTTTTCCTGATACTCCTTACTGTTTTGCATTATCGTAGCTCTGCAGCCTCCAATGGCTGTCTTTTATAATCTAAACCATGCTTGTGTTTGACCCAAGCTACAAAGGGGTAGCTAGTTGCATTGTTAAGATAAAACATACAGAAATATTATTTAAAACGTTTTCTAGGCTCTGATGGAATTGTTTTTATTTGATTCAACCAAACAACCATACTTACAACATCTCGGAACAGTCCAGAATTGAGTGTTTTCGGCTTGGGGAAAGAGGAAGGGAAACAAAACAAAACAAACCTCCTTTACAGCTCAAGTAGAGCCTCGGCCCTCCAGCTGGACTTGGGAATAGGGACACCTCGACATCACCAGAAGAATACAACCCTCCTTGGGCTATTGCTTGCCAGATTCGTTTCCTGCACCTTTGCTGTGATCATCCAGCAGTTGGCGATTTCCGTGTGTTTCTTAACAGGCGGGGAGCACGTGAACCGTCACGCCCACGTGCAGTTTTTGCTCGCCTCTTTGGGTTTCAGCATGACACATGCTGAAAAGGGACACGGAGTGTGGAGCGTCCCAGGAGCGGGTCGGGGGCCCAGGCTACCATCAGACAGGTTTTCTTTAGAGAAGCAGGAGGTGAGACGGCGGTGCTCGCTAGTTCCTCCCTCGTGCAGCCTCTGCCTCCACCCTGCCCTCCTCGGAAGGCTGAAAGCCCATCGCTAACTCTGCCTGTCATTGAATATTCCCCCCTTTTCACTTTGCTCCGGGGTGCAAAATGCTGATGCAGTTGAGATCTCGAAGTAAGTGATTTATAACGAAAACGGCCCTGTGCAGTGAAAGGTCTGTGAGAGATGGGAGAATTTATTTGCTGAGTTACTATGCAAATTTCACAATTAAATCTTAACTCAGCTCCTGAGGGAGTATCAAGGATTCCTGAAGGAAAGGGACTTTGACTCGATTTTTAAAAGGGAAGGGAGCAAAGAAATAGCAGGATACCCTACAGTTTCTCAGCTCCGCTTCAACAAGCCAGTCTCGCAGTGGGAATCACTACTGAGAGAATCAGCTAGAACAGGGGACAAGGAAGACGTAATCAGGGAAAATGCAAAGGAATCCGCTTTCTTATTTGTAAAACTGAATTAATGAATTTTTAAAAATATGCGTTGCTACAGCACATCGTCCAGGGGGAAATACGTTTGGAGACACACAGCCACTGCCTGTTCCTTTATTCCTCCCGTGTGTGTGTCCTGGTCCCTTCCCTCTTTCTGCATGTTATCCACACTCCCTGGTTGTGGTGAGTTCAGCCTTCCTGCACGGGCCCCCTCCTCCCGCCCAGCCCCTGCTGGCCGCCCAGGCTCCCGCAGCCAGGCAGTTGTAGCAAGAGACTTCTGTTTTGACAGGCAGTCTCTTGGGTCTCTCTGCTGAAAAGGCCAACGCTCCCAATGCAGCTAAAATCTTCGTCTTTAAACAGCTTCTCCTGTCCCTGAACTGCATGCAAATGGGAGCAGTCTCAGAGCAACATCGCGCTCTCAGGCTTCCTTGTGATTTTCTCAGCCCCGAAAAACCATCGCTCTGTGGAAGGCTTTTGAAGGACATTCATCCCTCATACCCTGGCCCGCAGATGACCACAGGGCTATTCCCAGAGCCCAGCTCCGGCCGTATTAGGCAGGTCTCCACGCAGGAGGAAAGGCCCTTCCTCCTTTTCCCCACGTACAGCCACACCGGCTGGAGGCAGCTGGCTTGTCCGTGCTGGCTGGTAAGTGACAGTGCCATGACAACAACCCTAGCTCATTAGCTTGGTTTCATCTTTAAGAGGGAGGCACATTTCTGATCCCAGGGAAGAGTGTAGCAGCCAGCCCTATACTTAGGCTGGCTGTGGGACATCCTGCAGAGTGACATAGGAACGTGAGATTGAAAATTCCCACTTTTTTAGTTTCTTTCTTTGAGCCCCTTCCCTGATAGAAGGGGTGGCAGTAAGCTCGCTAACCTTGATAAAGGCTGTCAACATTGATATTGGTATTATATTGATATTAATTTTACATTAAAGAACGTTAAATTAACTGAGACATTATTTATGGTAATGGCAACGAATTACCATCAAAAACTTTCCTTGTCCTGGCGAACACAATGAGCAAAAAGTAATGAATACCTTTTTTTACAGCATAACTTTGAGATGGAAAAATTCATAATTATGCCTTACCACCATGCAGATGGAGACTCATTCTGTGGTATTACTGTTAAGAAGTTGTACATTTCAAAAAAGATATTAAACACTGAGCACATTGTATAGGTACTTTTTTTGTTACCATGTCTATGTCATATTTCTATCGAGAGACTTAGTTTTTCAAAGCGCTTTCATAAATACCCTCTTTGATACTTCCCAAGGCCCTTTCAGGCAGCTGGGACAAGCAGTTGTAATTCGTAACTTATATGTGGTAGAGGATATTTCTCAGTATAACAAACCTCCTCCCTAGACTACTGCATAATTAAAAGAAAGTGGGATTGTGTTGTCTCTTTCCAAGGAATGAACACAATAGGTGGGAATTCAACACAAGTAGCAGGAATCAGAGACTTTCACTGCAGGAAGGCACCTACGATGTAGTGTGTTCGTGGGTGTTTACCAGGCACCCATCCCCTTGCCATGTCACCCAATCATGGCGCAGTGGATCTCCCCACCCGCAAGACACTTATAATGACATAGAACTTTCTAGTCTTGCAAAACACACTGGATGGTGGAATTATTATTTCTTGGATTGAGCCTGCTCATAATTTCTGCTCATTGGTCCACAGTCCTCTGTTTTACCTCATGCAGATCAACCCTTATCAACCCCTTATCTCATTTATTCCACAAATATTTATTGAGCATATGCTAGGTGCCAAGCATTGTTCTAGAAGCAAGGGACACAACAGTGAATAAAACAGACAAAAATCCCTGTCTACAGGAGACTCGCATTCCAATGGTGGAAGGAGGTACCAAAACAGGCACCTTATGCAGGAAGATAAAAATGATAATGCCATTGAGAAAATGTGACAGGGAAGGGGATTGGCAGTACTGGGTTGAAGTTTAAATAATGTGCTGAGAAGGTGATATTTAAACACAATCTGGCAATAAGTGCGAGAGTGAGCCAGCCACGTAGGCACCTGCATGAGGAGCATTTCAGGCGGAGCCAGCGCTTAGAGGAAAGGATGGACCTGGAGTGTGTGAGGGACTGCAAGTGGCCTGCGGCTCAGGTGGATGAGTGTGAGGCAGGAGAAGACGCTGGGGTGGAAAGTCAGGTGGCCTGGGGCAGGTGCACAGCGCAGGTTCTGTGCCCCTCTGGCTCTCACCGAGAGTGGGGTGGGAAGCCACAGGAGGTTTTTGGAGAAGTGGCACAGCCTGGCCGATGGTGTCAAAGGAGCGCTGTCTCTCAGGCTTGGCATAGACCTGGGCGAGGAAGGTGTATCAGGCAAAAGCCAAGGAAAGAGACCAGGTGAGAGGCTATCAGAGTAACCCAGTGACTTGGGAGCAGTGGGGATGTTGGCAAGTGGATACATTCTGAAAACAGAGCCATCAGGATGTGGAGTAAGACGAAGAGAAGAGTTAAGGATAACCGCTGGGTTTTTAGGCTGAGTAAATAAAAGGATGGAGTACCGGTTAACTCACATGGCGAGTGAGGACTGTAGGTGAAACAGATTATGGGAAAATAATAAGGAATTTAGTGATATTCCAAATATTTGAAGACAATGGCAATACCCATACAATAATCAAGTATAGTCAGTTCTACCATAATGGACATATGTGTCTGTAAAAATCATTCTGCCATGCAGAATTGTACAATAAAATGCACAAGGCTTATGGAAAAATCAGGGTTGAGGCAAAACACTCAGAAACGTTTTCAGTGATATGTAAAAAACAAAAGTACAGTTTCACACGTATTACATGCTTATGTAATACATAAATACAATAAATACAGCACTTTGCCCTGAAAACACTAGGCATTTGCTTGTGGAAGTGGGCTTTCGAAGGACTGCATCATGTGATTGTTGTGAAGTGGTGGGAGGAGGATAATCTGAAATCGGATGGAAATTCACAGGACCCATGTGGATGGGCGTGGTTCATTGTTCTTGGTTCAGTGTTGGCACCGAACATTGCAGTTAAGCCACCTTTTGCAGCCTTAAATCCAGGGGCATGTTTTCCTGCCATTGAGATGAAAGTCCTTCAAGGTATGCATTTAAAGAGATATCTGTTTCATCAAAGCTGGAAATTGGATGCGGTGTATATCCTTCTTCTTTAATTAACTTCTGTGTCACTGCTGGAAATTCTTTTATGGATTTGAAATAGTAGATGTTTTTGAAACCACTAAACCAGCCACTAGTATCATCAAAAGGAGCCACTTCTGGGTTTAGCAATTTCCACTGAAAGTCTTTGAATGGAAATAGTGCTTTCCTTTTTGCATGCACTGCTTGGTATTTTGACCCGGGACACACAGAAAGCTTTGGGATATTCAGTGAATGTGTGTAGATTTGTTTGTTTGTTTGTTTTGCTTTTGTGCTTTGTTTTAATAAAAAAGTTTATAAATGTGAGAGAATTACAATACACAGACTTGTAGTCACTGCAGGCCATAGTGGCTGGTAGCTGTTTGAGGGGTGTGTGCGTGTGTGTGTGTGTGTATGTGTGTTCCTGTGCAGCTCATTTCATCTGGATACAGTTTGCTGTTTCTTGGGGACAAAATTGAGCATCAGCAAATGCAAAATTCGTGCTGTGCTCAAATCGTTCCCTAGTATATCAATTGCACTGGAACAAATACACAATTTCAGAACAAGCGTTATGGAAGACTTAACTGTACTAATGGTAACAGAGGAAAATTTTAAAATACTAGAAATTTAAATTGTGTAGAAAGCAAATGTAAGTGTGTTTTTAATCTCTGATATAAGCTTGAGGTAGAAGAGGGTCTCTGTGGTCTAAAGCCAAAGATAGCTTAAGTGGGACGTCAGTCCGTGGGAATGCAGGTGGGTGAGAAATCTGCATCAGACATTGCATAGTACCAGAGTTTCAGTAACTCCCAGTCTCAAACCTAACATACTCTGGAACAGAGTTCTGGGCAGCTGAGAAAGCTCCTCTTCCAATGGGACCTCCTATGGCCTTCTGGCTGAGCAGGGCTGAGGAGTAAGGATTGCTTGGTAATTGCTTGCCCTGTGCAGAGCTTTACTTTGACCTTAACCGGACACATTACCATGGGCCCAGAGGCCCAGCACCTAAATGAAATGTAGCTCAACTTACAAGGAGCCTGGGCCTCAGCAAATCAGAATCACATATCAAAATGAAAACTTAGTCCCATATGTCTTTAAGCCCATGACGGTTACTGCTGATATGATACTATAGGGGAAAATGACTTAGTTTTTTGTTGGATAGATGGATTTTGGGGGTCTCTCTGTGCAATTTTCTTTAACATAGTGGGGCCTTTGTCACTGTAATGAAAACTGCCTTCAGCTGAAAGGAAAAAAGAGAGGAAGAGAGAGAAACACTAGCAGCCTAGAAGCAAAATTTCCCAAATAAATTAAACACTTTTGAGGCACAAGATTTATATTAGAAACACTGATAAAACCTTATCCTTGAAGGTGTGAAGATGTAGTCTCTTGAAATTAATGTAAATAGCAGTATTGCTACCACAGGCTTCCGTCGAGAACTTTGAGTGTGCATGTCTCCAAAGAGGTACAACAAAAGAAAGGGTCACATCTCATCAAGAGTGTTTGCAAAATCATGAGGAAATTTGTGCAGCTTTGAATAATAACATCTTTCACTTTTACTTCTTCATAGATATTCCATAAAATGAGGCAAAAGGGAAAGAATAAACAGAGACAATTTTGTGCCTACTTCATTTCCATGACCCACTGCGTGTTTTCTGGTGTGTGTGAGCGCTGAGTCCTGTGGTTCATCCCAGAACCCCAAACCGGGAGGTCTGACATCTACTCTTAGACCGTCATAGATGTGACCTTCCCCGAGTCTCCTACCTATAAGTATAAAAATCACTCACCTCTCAGGTCTGTTGGTAAGATTCGGTGAATTGATGCATACGAACATATTTTTGAAGTAACTATGCTAATTGAAGACTGAGTATTATTAATGTGGGGCTAGGGATGCAGGGAAGGTGGTCAGGGAAAGAGGAGCTGCTCTCGTTCATCCTGCTCCCCTGGGAAAAGCATCTTGCTGGTGGGGAGACCAGGGCGGCTGGGTCTGTGAGTAGCAGAGAGAGACGGTGTGCACATGTCGAGTGCGTGCAAATGCAGGGGGGCAGCCCTTTATTAGGCAGCAGATATGCTGAGTTTCAGGTTTCCATTACCAGGAGACTTGGAAAAGTTGAAACTCAGCCTAACTAGGGCTGCCAGTGGCCTCTAATGAAAATTTCCATTTGGAGAGACTAGATGTGGACTTGGCATGACACCAAACAAGCAGCCTGCCGCAGAATTTTACACCAATTGTATTTCTCCTAATTAAACCCTGTCTGACCTCAGCATTAAGAAACAATTTGTTTCAGGATATAACCAGCACACATAAGCAATTACATTCTGTTTGCCCCATTAGCATTATTTGGCTCCTTTGCTATCCAGGGCTGCTACTGCAGCAAATGCTGCCCATGAGCCAGAGCTATAAAAAGCCTGGAGTGTTCAGAGGCTTTATCCACCCCCCATACTAAGAACTAAGAATATCATCATATTTCAGCCAAGCCAAAGATTCTGGGAACAGTGTGCTTCTGTGTTTATTATAAGGGAGTGTCTCTATATATACTTTTTCTCATATATATATATGAATATTTCTTATGAGTTAAAAAAGCTCTACTTATAAAAAACCTGAGGAAGCTATAATAGTCTGGGTTTATAATAATCTAAGTTTATCTGATATGCTATGTTTCATGTTCCTGTTCAGCTATAACCTTTATACTTTTATAGTTTTGTAGCTGTCAGACTTGGTGAATTTGGGGTCCTGCAAAGCTTCTGGGAAGAGGGGGCAAATATCCTTTTATTAAAAAAAAGGCATCATATCTGTATAACGGGGAGACTCACTAGGGAAAGAAAGACCTTCGAACCTGACAACTCTCACCAGATCCCCTGGTGAGACGTCCCTTACGATAAACACAGAGGCACACTGTTCCCAGAGTCTTTGGCTGGGCTGAAATGTGGTGATATTCTGAGTTCTTAGCATGGGAGGTGGAAAGTTCATGTCAGTGGAAGGAGCTCTGGGCCCTGCCACTTACACTTGCTGAGTGTCAAGCTCGTCACCTGCCTCTCTTATTCTCCATTTCCCCATTTCTTCTTTTATAAAATGGGACGGATGATACCTTAGGGATTCTTTGGTGAGCTTCTTGTAGAGATTAGTTGAATCCTAGGTTGTATTCACACTTGGTCCTTGGAAGTCACAGAGCACTAAACAGACATTAGAACATTCTTTATTCTAACTTCATTCCAAAGCTTTTAGATGCAATCTTCTGTTCTTCTTCCATCCTTGATTTGGGAGCTGAGACGGATGGAAACGAGAAAAGAATTCCAGCTAATCTGTTGGAGTAAGCAACAAGACAGGTGTTTGTTCTCAGTTTTTGTCTAATTTTTTTACTTCTACTGCCTTAAAAAAATTTACCATTGGTTTCTCTACTTCAGTTTTTCTACCTGTAAAATGGGGATAAAACTCTCTCCCCCCTTTTTATTTCACAGAGGTCTGGTGGGAATAAGCAAGTTTTGCCAGTTAAGAGCTTTAAGATCTCCCAGTGCAGGTGCCGTTGAATGGAGCGTGACTGTGCTTCTGTGTGCGACAGTGAGGTGTGGCGGGGGGAACCGGGGCACTCACTCTTCAGAGATGGATTCTCTCTGTGAATCAAGAGCACCTTCTGTTGGCAGCTACATCTCATGAGCCTTAAAAATCAAGGTGCTTTTCAGAGTAGAATCAAACTTACAGGAGACCGAGATGAAGAATCAGTGCCTACTGACCTTGACATGCCGCAAGGATGCGCGTGTGCCCCTTCCTCCCAGCAGGGTGTGTGTATGCGTGCCGTCGTTACAACGCTGCGTCATTACCGTGGTCTCTACTGAGTCCTCACAAGTGCGTGGCGCCGAAACAGCACACGCATACACATACCCACGGCAGATGTCTGCCCACAAATGCACACACATGCAACAGATAAACTCACATTTTGAGGCACACGCTCTGAAATGTAGCAGGGCACAGTGGAACAAGAGCAGTACTTTGAAACAGAAAACTTCCGTGTGAGTCCCATCTTGGACATTTACTAGCCAAGCAGCTTGGACAAGTCCTTTAACTTCACCTGGTACCAGGCTAACCACATTGAATTTTCCAGATGTCTTCATCTGCATTTGGTTTCTCCTACCTATTTCTCATAAGGCAAAGGTACTGACATACCTACTTGTCTTAAACAGTTGGTACATCAGTGATTCTAAAAATCTAGGAATCCTCTGAATCATTTATGAAAATGCGATTCCCAGAGTCCCTTACCTGGTATGGAGCCCAGGAATTTGCATTTTTTAGGAAGCAAACCTAGCGAAGTTGATGCAGTTGGTCTGCCTCTAAAGTACACTTGACAAACATAGAAGGCACACAGAACACTGAGTGGAACGGAGTAAGCAGTCAGTAGGCATTTACTGAACAACACGTAAAGGGTGGCCTGGCCTGCCCGGTAAGACACGGCGATGCTCACTGGCTGGGATAACTCTCTAGCTAAATATCAAGGGATCAGTTTCTTAGGAGGGGAGGGAAGGTGAAACAGCCAATCATCAGGGTGGAAGGCCCTGGAACTGCAAAGAAAATCTATAAGAAGACCTTCTGACCGGCTTTAGGGTGAAGCCTCTACTCCACTCTCTGTGATAAACATTTCCCACGCTCTATGTGCCTTTGCTGGTTCTTGGTTTTGACTCAGCATTCACAACTCTGATGCTGATTTGCTCCATCCTGCTCTTGGCGTCTCTGACATTAAGTGATCTTACTTTTCTCCTTTGTTTCTGCAATTCTTTCTCATCCACTGTTCTTTCTAACATCTCATTGATACCGATCTGGTTTTGTCACAAACTACCTAATGGCTAGTGAATTTAGGGAATTACTGAGCTCTCTAGGAAGGGTTACCAGTAGCATGCAGGATGACCAGTTAAATCAGAATTTTAGGTAAACCACAAATAGCTTTGTAGTGTAAGTATGTCCCAAACATTGCACAGGACATATGTATAATAAAAAGAATTTTTTGGTTCATCTGAAATTTACATGCAGCTCTGAGTCCTGTATTTATATTTGCTACATCTGACAGCCTCATCCCTGGGTGATTCGCTTTGCACCTTTTGTTTTTGTTAACTTCTTGATTCTTGATTGTTAAAGTTAGCCTAGCCTTCCGATGACTTATTTTGCCCTGCCTTTCCATATCTGCGTCTACCACAAGTTTTCATCTTTCTCTGTTCCTAATCTTTCAATTTGTATCTCCCTGATGCTTGTTGCCCTTTTTGGCTTTAATCTATTATTTCTCTCTAACCAGTAGGTATTGCCTGGACTGCAGACTGTTCCAGGTCCCTGTCTGCAATTTTAACACAGTGCCTAAGACACACTAGGGTGCTCTGGTGTAGGTTTCCTCCCTGTGATGTCAACCTGGCTCCTAGTCCTGGAAAAAAATAGAGGGAGGTTAGGAGCAGCAACCTGGCTGCGAAAGGGACTGAAGCTGCAATGGCATAGTGCTGAATGCTACAACGGACCAGCAATGCTCGGAAATAAAAACTGGGATGCCCGCCTTTCAGCTCTGTCTCTTATGTCTTGAAAATCAGGAAAGAAGAAAATGGATGTGGAGAGAAGATCTTGAGGATGAGGTGACACTTTTCTGCTCCTTTACATTCCTCTGACCCTTCCTTTTATGTTTCTTTCAACTCATCATAGCCTCTATGGTTCCATATTTTCTTTATGCATTTTAATGTGTCATATGTATGTGATCCATATTAAAAAAACTTGGCAATTCTTTATATATTTCTTACTGTCAGAGACTATTATGTTTTTAAATAATAATAATAATGATGGCCAATATTTATTCAGTATCTTCTAAGTGCAACCACCACGCCAAGCATTATATTATATATGTGATCTCATTTCAGTCTTCTAACACTCTTATGCTCATGATACAGAAAAAGAAAAGCAGATGCATAAAAGTTAAATTACTTATGTTAATTTAGATAATTTGGTGAAGCCAACATTTGAACCCAGCTTTTACTGATATCACATCCCTGCTTTTAACATTAGGCTGAATTCCCCTCCATGTGACCTACAGGAGGAGTAAGAATCACTGACTACTCTAGCTATCTGCAATATTCTTCATATTTGATGGTATATTATAAAAAATTCAGTTATAGTCTGGGTTTGGAAATCCAGGCTAGAGAGAGCCATAGTGAGGTCCTCTCTTCCTTGATTTCTGCCACAAACCTTTCCCTGTTACACTTTCTTTACCCTGTGACCTTGACCTTGCACCATTCCCAGAATCCCTCACTCATATCTGCAGCTTTGCAGTATCAATGATTGTCCCCATTATTGCTGGACATTTTTTATCAGGTGTAACCGAAATAAACTCCCTCCCCCTTCCACAACAAAGGATATTTCCCCCAGCTACAGGATTTATAAAATTCTTGAGGATCAATCTAAATTTGGAGCAGTAAGCCTGCTAAGACAGCTCACTTAAGTCTGGAATGTTCCTGAGGTAATGGGATTCTGTTGTAATTCTATCAAAGTCTAAAGGGAAATACTTTTCTCTGTTTCATACGCACTACTTCTGGAAGAAATTGACCACAGATCTACCCTGATAGGAAGCATGGTAATGGCAGGGGTGGGCTAGAGTTACATATGCCAGATTATTGCTCCAACCCAAATATGTTTGCATTTGCCCTATCTCTGCTCAGAGGATTATCCCACCTCCAAAAAGCTGTGTGATTTTTTTTTTTTACCTTGCTTGAATCAAGGAAGGATGGAGAACATCTAAAGTCACAAGGGTATTTTATTTTTACTATCAACAATATCTCAGTGAAAAATGCTGCAGTAGTCTTGTATGTTTAAAAATAATGCTGGAAAATCTTGCATATTTTCCATGGAGTATCTTCATATCTAAGGTTCTCACTGTTTAAAAGTTAAGGGACTTATTCTCAAGGGATAGTGCAGCATGTACTTTCAAAATTTTCTTTTGAACTTGGCCTTTCTGGTTAGCTCCAGACTGAGATGCCAAAGCCCAGCTTGGAAAGCATGTGTGATTTGTGAAAACCAGGATGCAGAGAGCTTTTAGAAAGCAATAGTATCTGCCTACTAAACACACACACAAGTGCATGCTCACGCACACATTCTTAAAAGGTGACTAGTGCCATGTCTCCCTTGTAGGTTACTGTGTGGGCACCTCAACCTGAGGTCAGGTCTGTGATCTGAAGACAAAGTTTCTAGTTGCTTCTCTGGTGTTTAAGGCCAGGATCTGAATGTGGCCGAAATGTACCAGGATGTCCAAATCCCTGTGATGAAGTCCTCCCTGGTGATACAGTAGGAGGTGAAATCTGGGCTTTGAGGGATGCCTGGAAATATCCATCGCTTCTCAAGTAGCAGTACTCTCACCCGGACATTTTCACTTCTTTTCTAGTTAATTGTGGACATAGCTCTTGGGGATGAGAAACTAGACAAGAGTTCATGGGAAAAAGTCATGATCCAATTAGATAATTGGAAAAATTAAAGAATACGGCCAGTTAGGATCTGAAGAGGAAGAGCTTTGTGTAAAAATTATTGGGTTGGACCTGAAACACGGTAATTTAAGGAGGCAGAAAACCATATTGATTAAGGGCATTGGCTTTGGACTCCTGCTGTCTGGATTTGAAATATGGTTTTACCACTTACTATATAAACATCTGGACTTCACTCTAAAGGCCTTTGTGGCCTGTAAAATAAGGATTTTTGCACTATCCACGTAGGGGTTGGTGCCAGGATTAGAGGCAATAATCATGTAAAGTGCTTAGCACAGGGGCTGGGACATGATAAGTGATGAAATTGATGGCTATTGTATTAGTTTCTATTTCCGTGTAGCAAATTACCACAAATGTCGCAGCTTAAAGCAGCACAAATTTATTACTCACAGTTCTGCTGGTCGTATGTCTGACATGGCTTGATTGGGTTCTCTGCTCTGGGTCTCACAGGGCTGAAATCAAGGTGTTGGCTGTGCTGGGTTATCTTGGGTCTCTAGGGAAGAATTTGCTTCCAAGTTCATTCAAGTTGTTGGGCAGATTTAGTTCCCTGCAGCTCTAGCTCGGTCCCTTGCCTGCCATGAGCTGGGGTCCCCTCTCAGCTCAAGACCACTTGCACTCCGCCTCATGGGGGTGAGTGCATCTTCAACCAGAAACATTGTGTCAAATCTCTCTTGTGCTTTACACCCGCCGTCCCCAACCCCTGGGCTGCAGTGTCAGGGGCCAGGCCTCAGAGCTCTACAGGTCCTCCTCACTCCCCCCAACTCCCAGCCATAGAAACTTGGCTTCCATGAAACTGGTCCCTGGTACCTAAAAAGTTGGGGACCACTGCTTTAAACCTCTCTGACTCCTACAGCTACTAGCCAGAGAAAACACTCTGATTCTAACAAAGTTGCTGGCCTCCTGGAGGTATGGGCTCTTGAAGGAGATGAACATTAGGCAAATAAGCAAATATAAAATGATACAGTTTCAGTTATTTATGACTGCTAGGAAAAAATAAATAGATGCTGATGCACAAGCTACTTTAGACAAGGCGGTCAGGGAAGGTTGCTCTGAAGTGACAACAGAACCAGTCCTCAGGGCAGGAGAGGTGGGGACGGAGTAGCGGAGTAGCCGTGTAGCGGAGGGGCTCTGTGAGCTCTGGCCCCGGGAGGGTGGGTGGGAAGAGAGCTGAGCCCTAGTCAATCTGGGACTTGTATTATTTCCTTTCTTGCTAAGTGTGCTTTGAAATGACTGAGGTAAATGCTTCAAGGACTCTTAATTATTAGTAAAAATATGTTCTCAATTGGTGTGTGGAAAAAAAAACACCACCACTGTGATTTCCAAGTATGACCAGCACGGCCCAGGAGATCAAAGTGGGAGGCGTTTGAGGCGTGCTGAGAGCAGTATCATGAAAAGGCTTCTCACCAAAACTGTCTGGGCCTGGTTTAGACCCTTCACTTATATTGCTGAAAGCCAATTCCCCACCCTGGCCACACACCCTCCCCCCGCTGGTGTTTCAGAGCAGGGTAGAATGGGCTTTCCTTCACATAAACTAAATCGCAGGTGATAGTGTGTCCTAGGAATGCTGGATTAGGCTCAAGCACTAGAGGAAACAAAAGGGGGACAAATGTGAAGATCTGTGTCCACTTCTCAGTAGCACATGTCAGTGGCATCGTGGTTGGAGGTGTCCAGAAGGAGAAGGGTGGACACTGTCTTTATTTACAAAGCATCGAAGGGCATGGAATGCTCTATCTAGAGAGGAGTAAATATGGGCAAATGTGGCCCTTAGCACAGTTATCATCCTGGGTTATAACTCCCATTGGATTGTGAGTTCTGTGAGGACAGGGACATTGTCATAGCCCCAGCACCCAGCCCAGGCCGGGCATAGCGTCAGTGCTCCATAAATGTTTGTGGAATGCATGAATGATGAATAAGCAATAGAAATGCATACTTTTCTAAGTGGAAGAGCTATTTTTGTAAGAATTGGAGTTAATAATTGTTATTGCTCTAAAAGATACACTGAAACAATGATAATGCTAAAAGTAGAATTCAGTTCCAGGAAGAGAGACTTTTATAATAATTCAGATTGTTAATCAAAGGACACCATCACCTTAAGAGAAGGCGAACTCCCAGGCATTGAGGGTACTCAAAGGGAGGATGACCTCGAAAAGCTTTGTAATGGAGGACGTTCCCCCTTGGCCGGTCGTGGTGGCTTACGCCTGCAATCCCAGCACTTTGGGAGGCTGAGGCAGGAGGATTACTTGAGGCCAGGAGTCCAAGGACATTCCTCCACTGCATGGGGAGTTTTTCAGGAGCTATTTGGGATCACATTAACTATAAAAGTCCCTGATTCTAAATGTTGGAGGTGGGTGTTCTGGGATGTGGACGATTCCCCAAGGTGTGGGCTGGTGATGTTACCATTACAGAGTTGACAAGAGACTCTAACGAGGATACATCGTGCAGCCCTCTGACACCCGTGCAATTCATGCTCCTCCCATTCCTTTCCTGAATCCCTTGATTGAACTCTCTTGACATGATTTCTGTTCTTGGGGTCCCAAAGTACGGCACACTAAAATCAGAAAGTGCCAGAATGTAGCGTTTAGCCTATTGAATGATAAAAGCCTTTTCCTCTTTCTCTTCTTGCTCATGGCCTCTGAATGAAGAACTAATGAAATGAGTTTGGGGGCAGATGAATACCCCTGAGGTGCTCTGGCCCCATCCTTTCCCTTAGACCATTTGCTTTTAGCTCTCTCTTGAGCAACTGTTCGGTAAAGTTAATAGCTGCAAGCTCTTCGGGGGAAGGTTTGTTAAAATCATGTCCGAGAAAATAAATATAATGAATGAACAATCTCTGGAGAAAGCCTTGACATTTAAAAAAAATGTAAATTAGTCTCAAAAGGATCTGCTATGAAATAGGCAAAGTGCATTAGTACAAATGAGATATTTTTACAACGATTATAGGAGCCATCTCCTGGGGACCACACCTGAACTCTTAAAAGCTGAACCAAAAACCAGTTGTGTACCCAGGAATCTAGCGTGACAGATTTGAATGTATTCCACTAATAACTCTCCTCACCCCATGCCTGCATTTCAGTGCACGGTCCCCCTGTTGCTCAATGAGCTTTGATACAAGGATGCTGGAGCATGGCTTTGAACTCCTCTGAACCCAATTATACCCAGCCATTTGGAAGTGCCATGGTGGGATGATGGTAGAACAGTGCTCTCTGAACTAGCATACAGAGAGTTCAAGAAGGAACTGACTGCGGCACGTCTGGCAGCCAATTCAGACATGGAAGTGTGCTGCCGGTGGCACCGCTGTCTGCCAGCCTGAAATGAGCATGGAGAATATAAAAGGGAAATTCAATTAGTTAACCAAAAATGGATTGAGCAAAGCAAAGGGGCAGCTGGTGGCAGCTTCCAGGCTTTGATTTGCAAGAGAGATGTCTTGCTCCAGCGTGTGTTCCTTGCACTGGGTGAGTGTGTCAAAGAAGAGCTCTTCCTCGCAGGGAGGGGCAGGCATTTTCCCTCCCCCAAGGTATCTCCCAGCTCTTCAATCATAATGGAAGTCAGTTCTCCAGGTGAGGATCCCATTCTTTTTTTTCTCTCCAAATCAGCTTGGGACCAATTAAGATGGCCCCAATAGAAAAAAGAGGGGCTGCAGGCAGGCTATTGCTCTTTTCCTGCAAAGTAAGTGGTTGCCAGGCTTCCCCATCAGACAAAGGGCAGGGCCCCAAAGAGTATAGTACCCAGGATTTTTAAAAAAAGAAGAAGAACACCTTTGTGACCAGGCTCTAAGGAAAGGAGCTGTATTTTATTTATATCATAAATCTGTTTTGTTATATGATCTGACCATAAAACCTTAAAATAACATTTTAAATCTAGACTCTCTAACATGGATCTGTTTTTGTCGATTGCAGCAGACATGACCTGCAAGCCCCTGATATCGGGTGGCTATTCCCCGCTCTTCATCTTTAAATTTTGGGGAGGTCACAAAGTGAAGAGCTAGAATGGTTAATTTCTCGAATTTGCTGGAGGTAAGAAATCACCAAACCTTTAGATTGCAGTTCCATTTTGTTAGACTGCTTGACTCCTCAGACAATGAGTAGTAAGCAAGTAGTTTTTCTTAAGTGCCCAAAATGTATTACCGAAGGTGGTTTCTCCAGGTTTCGGTGGAGATGAACAGGCAAGTCTTTCAGGGACGTGAACACTCCCGGCCTCTGGGTGGGCAGCTGTGCTGTCCCTGGGCATTTTGCAGCTGACATGGAGAGGCCGGTCCTGCCCCAGCCCTTGCATCTCTTGGGAGCCAAGGATTAAATAGGTGCCCTGCACCCCTGCTCTGTCATCTCGGACCTCTACCCCACACCTCTGCAGCGCTCCCCTCTGTCTGCCGGGACCAAGCCTACCACCTGGCCTCTACACTCTGCATCCCACCTGCTAGTTCTGGAGATACCCCTGTGTCCCTGATTTTGTGTCAGCCCAAAAGGAAACCCTTCAGCTTTTGAGCTTTGGGAGGCGGAGACAGGCGCCCATCCTCCCTGGAGCCCAGCTCCTTGCTGGTCTTGGGGAAACAGCCCTTCCTCCTCTCTCCTCTCTCTGGCTTTTCATCCCGCTCCACCCCCAGCCCAAGCTTCCCTCGGCAGATCCAAACTCCCCAAACCACAGCCTGAGTGGGAGATTGTCTTGTGGTATTTTCAGTCTCTGTTTTTAGCTCCACAATAATAAAAAGCTGTCAGCTACCTCCGAAGTTCAGAAATACCAGGCTCGGAACACAAAGGGTTCTTGGTATGGCAGTGGGGAAAGTACTTATTTATTTCTGCTTAAGTTAGAACAAAACACAAATTAATGTATTAATAGCATTTTCTGCCACTCTGACATCAGCACTTTTCTAGAACATGGATCAGAACAAGCATTTTGACCCTTCCTTCTCCTCCTGTCCAATATATGAGAAACAGCCACATTCCTTTACCTTTCGAGTGGCTCTTATGTATTTGTGGTAAGACGATGAAACCTTCCTTTCATCCAGCTTGCTTCTGGCCCTCTGTTCCTCTTTGGGCTCTGGCGAAAGCTTCCTAATTGGGCTCCCTACCTGTGGTCTTTTTCCATTTTAGTGTATCATACAGTAATGGTATCCGCTCCTCTGTGTGCCAGGAACTGGGCTGAGCACTTTGCACAAATTATCTCAGTGTGCCTTTACTAGCACCCCGAGGGCTAGGGATTGTTATTGTGCAGGCAATCTATTGATTTTCCTTTAATTCTCTCAAATTTGCAGCAGTGTTGGTTTGCCTAGTGCTTGAAGTCCAAATGCCCTTAACAGTCACAGGGCCTGACTTCAACCAACCTTCTAGATTTATCTAATAGCTACTACCCCTAGAACTGAGCCACCTGGGTGGTGAAGACTTCTCCGACTACCCCATCCTTGCTTTTGCATGCGTATGCCTTTTTTTCACCTTTCATTCATGTCTTCTGCCTCCACTTTCTCTTTAATGATTTCACCTTCCATCCCCTTCTCTTCTGTGGAAGTGCGACCATCCACAGCAGACACTGCGAGTTACTTACCAAATATCAATTTTCTCTTCTTTCCTGCTAATGGAGTCCCAACTTTCTTTGTGGCAGAAATAAACATTATTAAAAATATTCCCATCTTTGCAGGCTTTTGACTCTTGAGTTGGTCGTGTCATCAAGTTCAGACCAATACAAGAGGTGCAAAAGCTCCCTGGGGGCTTCTTGGAAACTTGACTTTCCTGATATAATAAGCACTGCTTCTTCCTCCTGGTTGTACCCTTATGCTTTCTGCCTGGAACGTGGATGCTGTGCCTGGAGGCGTAGCTGCCATCTTGCAGCCATGAGGAGGAGAGGCACATGCTAAGGGTAGCAGAGTAGGAAGCAAAAAGGAGCCTGGGGTTTTAGTGACTTCCTTGAGCAGCTGTACTTGTTCTGAATTGCATACCTCCAGACTTTTTATTTCATTGAAAAATAATGTAATTTTTATGCAGTGAAGTCATTGCAATCATGTTTCAACATTCAGATGAATGTGATCCTGACACACCACCCTTCAAGGCTAAATTCAAATGCTACGTAATGTAAGAAGACAACCACCTAAGTCCAAGTCATCTCAAACGTGGAATAGAGAGGTAACCTCTTAATCTTTCCTGCTTCAACTTTTCTCTCCAACATTTATACTTCATACTTTTTACTCCACAGCCAGAGTGATACTTTTTAAATATTTACAAGATCTTGCCATTCCAGTTAGCAATCCAATCCTCCAATGACATCCCATAATCATGCTTAAAATAAAACCCAACATCTTTCCTGTCTATGACAAGATCCTGTATAAATCAAATCTTGCTTGTGCCATCTCCTGCCACTCTTCTCACACCCATCTCTCTTGACATTGTACAAGTTCCTTGAACAATCCAAATATATTCTAGTATCAGCTTCTTTGTACTGGTTCTCCCTTTCCAACTATTGGAATCCTCACTCCCTCAATTCCTCCAAGTCGCTACTTAAATATTGATCCATAGATAACCTTCCTCAATTATCCCTTCTAAAATACTACCTAGACCTACACTCTTCCCACTTATACAATATTATTTTTATAGCGCTTATCACTACTTCTACTTATATTATGTATTCACTAATTACTGTATTTATTAATTGCCTTCCTTATTAGAATGTAAACTCCATGAATCAGGGATTTTGTCTGCTTCATCCACCATAGGGTCTCCAGTATTTAGAATAGTTCTAACACATAGTAGGTGGTCAATAAATAATTGGGAAATGAAGAAAGTAAAGAGGGAAGAAAGTAAAAAAGGAAAGACCGAAGATCGCAGATCTTGGGTAAGGACTTGAAATAGTCACAGTGTTCCTTAAGTAAGAGAAAACAAAGGGCTGGTTTAGGAACTGCAATTCCTCTGAGAATGTTTTCCCAAGAATAAGTGACAATTACTCGAGATAACATCTCCCTGGTTTCCTCCTGACATCAGAAGATGGTAAAATCACTAAAGCATGCTCTGTCCACACCTTGCTCTGACAGTTGCTAGAGGGAGTGGTGTGAATGATGGTTGCCGCAGCAACGGTACATCTTATGTCAAATCTCTAACTTGCTTCAGATGTGGTAGCCAGTTTTAAAGTTTGCTTGGGGATTCAAAAATATATACTGCTTCCTAATTTTGCCTAACCAGTTGCTTATTGTTAATAACAAACTGTACATGTAGTGCTGAAACTGCTTTGAACTTTGTCCCTTTGAGGGAAGACCAAAGAGCAAATGTTGCCATTTATTTGCAACGGTGTTCATAGGTGAATTCCTGTCATAGGTCTAGTGCCCTTGACCTAAGATTGGGAAGACAATATTTGTAACACACTAAATAGAAAATGACTTTGTGTCCATCCACATGATACCCAGTTTCTCACCAAGGCTTGCGCAGCCCAACCTGGCCTGTCTCTGCTCCCTCTTGTGCCCTTGTTTCCTGTGGTCCCGATACACAGAATATATTTGTTTGTCTAACACTCCATATTGCTTCCCTCACTGGGGTCTTTGGACTTTCTGTTTACTCTGCTCATATACAGTCAGATATTTTCTTCGCTTACTCCTTCCCTTCCTCCATTGCTGTGCTCAAATTGCACATATGGGTCTTCCCTGACCACCCACCCTAAAATGCTTGAAAATCCCAACTTTTGCCTGCTCACACCCCTTTGCTTTCTATTCTCTGATCATCTTTGTTTTTCTTTATGATACTGTTCACTACCTGCCACTATTCATCTTTATTTGCTTACTTATGTGTCCGTGTCATGAGAAAGCACGCTCCAGGAGAGTAGGGGCAACTTTGTTTTGGTAACTATTTATTTATGAGGAATAGTCCACTATAGAGATCATAAAACTGTTCATTTATCCATTTAACAGTTGATGGACATTCGAGTTTTATCCAAGTTGGGGTTGCACTACAAAGCTGCTAAGAACATTAATGTGCAGGTCTTTCTGTGGACATATGTTTTCATTTTTCTTGGGTAAATACCCAGGAATGAAATTGCTCTGTCATGTAGCAAGGGCATTTGCGTTTATAAGAAACTCTCAAACTATTTTCCGAAGTTCTACCATTTTGCATTCCCACCAGCAATGTATGAGAGTTTGAGTTGTTCCACGTCTTTGTCAGCCCTTGGAATCTCAGTCACTAATTTTAACCATTCTAATGGGTGTATAGCAGTATTTCATTCAGGTTTAAATTTGCGTTTCCTTGATCACTAATGATGTTAAACATCTTTTTATGTGCTCGTTTACTATTTGTACATATTCTTTGGTGAAATGTCTGTTTATATGTTTTACCCATTTTTATTGAATTGTCTTCTTCTCAATGTTTATAAAGATTTGATGTAAGAATGATCACATGAGAACCATTTTTGCACATTTTATAAGATTATTGTTGAAGTTACTTTTCTTACATTGTTCAAACATAGTTCCTTGTATAAAGACAAATTATCTCTCCAAATAATGAGTATTAGATTTTCCATCATAAAATGAGAATTGTATTCTCATCATCTTTCCAGTTTTCCTTTGGACAGAGGGAGTTCAGTGCTGAATTTAATGCTTAATCATGGAAACTATGTTATTTTAGGTTTTTGATATATGTGTTCCCTCTCCTACATGCTTATCTGTTTTTCTATTAAATGTTTATTTTTATTATATATCTGCTTTTAATTTAAGCAGCTTCATGTTTCTTTTGAAAGTAAATGACATCTATCTCAGTTTCTTCTTATTTGCATATGGATAATGCTGCTTCTGACCAACTCATCGGGATACTAGAAATTTCATTAGTGCCCTGGCATTGTTGGAACATTTTTGGTCCTCTTGGATTGGTTTAATCCAAAATGTCTTTATCCAAAACATGGGCACTAAAGTATTTAATAATTATTTGCCTGTGCTTTTCTAAACACGGTCTACCTTGAATATATGCAAATATGTAAAATAAGAGCAGCATTTCTCTTTATGGCATATGGTTTTATGCTATTTTATGAAAGTATGGCATCATTTTCTAAAACAGAATATATAAACTTGTTCTTTTTTAAATTCCTATCTCCCTTTACCTATGTTTTTGATGTCAGGAGCCACATCTTATACATCTTTACACTCCTCATAACCCAAAAAGAGCTCCATGGGCACAGTAAAGTATGTAATCAATATTGTTTAAATAAGTGCTAGATAAAGGAGTAGCAGAAATTTCTAATTTGTGTACATTGGCCACTCATTTACTGAGACACACATCCGTCTAGTACAGGCAGACTTATGTGAATCGCCTTCGGGGACCTGAAGGATAGTGGGCTGGAAGTTACAGCCATAATGTCTTCCAAATGCAGTTTTATTTCTAAAAATATTATGTTCACTTAGTGAATGAACAAATGAAATTAATAAGAGAAAGGAATGGTGAGGAAATGGAGCTCCGGGTGGGGAGGCTGTTGCTGGAGCAGAGGAGGAGACGGTGAGGACCGAGGAGACAGAGCTCTCCATTTGGGGGGGCCTGGAGTCTGCAGCTGCATTGAGCTCTCCTGGAGTTGAATTCCAAGGGTTAATTTGCCATAATAAAATCAGCGTGAGCACTGCCAAAGAGGCCTGAGCAGACCCTCAAGTAAGTAATTAATTCTGGCTGCTTTCCGCTCTCTAGCTTTCATCATCCTTAATGTTATCTAATTGTAAAATTATTCTTCAAACCTTCCTAGCATAAAGGAAGAAAATGCCCAGATCTAGCCTGCTTTTCTTGAGGGCATGGGCGCCTCCTGCATCTTGGTGGAAGTACCCAAGATGCAACTAATTAAGGATGTATGAACACTTAAAACTTTTGATCAACTTTCATAAAACAGCTACAAAGAAGTTCTAGAAAAGCTCTTCCTACATGCACTAAGCTTCCCTCCTGAGGCCTTGCACAGCTTCTCTGGACTTCAGACCCTCATAGTGACCTTCAGGGATTTTGAGACAGGGATGCACTGAGAAGGCAAGTCTGGACGGTGCAGAGAGAAGTTTCTGGCCTGGCCTCTGGCTACTGCAGCTACTGGGGGCGACACTCAAGAAAATGTCAGGGGCCATCCCTTCTCCCAACATGCTGAGCCTCCTAATGCCAAGGGTTTGTAATTCATGGCAATGTAGCCACATAAATCAAGACTCCTTCACCTTTAAAGAACACTTGTTTACCTCATGTGTCCTCCTTCTTCAAACAAGAAAGTTCTGCAGACAAAGTCATTTCTCTATCCATGACCACGGCAGGGGGGCCAAGCCATCTTTTCCACTGTGATTACTTGCCTAGGCTTTAGGCCTTGGGGGCTCTAGGTAGCCTTAGCAATGTAAGTACAATACACTATTAAAATAATGACCATTTCTTCAGTCTAGTTAAAAAATAGAAGGGACAGCCCTAGATGGCATCCTGGTCAGGGGGGACATATCTCATGTGTCTCTGGGGTGAGATATAAAACTGAGGGCTTGACCTCTTTTGGCCATTAAAGACCTTCAGGTCCTCTCCTGTCTCTTTGTTTCCTGCAAGAGTAGTGGTAGTATTAATTCTGTGGCTGGCTAAATTCTAACTGGGGTAATTATACTGTCACCCTGTATTCCCCTGGAGATTCACTTAGAAAAGTTACTCTTTGATCATGCTCTTAAATCCTACTGCACTGGGCTTTGGAACATGGCAGGTGAAGAATGGCTGTTGGGTTCCACATGCCTCCCTCTGCTGGGTGAGTGATGCTAATTCTATGCATGTATTCTGCTGAGTGCTTGGGGATCCTTCGGGGGAAGCTGCTGCAGTCAGCATGAGCTATTATTAGCTGAGTCTCAGAAAAGGATTTGTTGTTCTAGGCTATATTCCTTGGATAAATTTTAGCCAAATCTCCAAACAAACAATTATCAAAATAATGGGGAAGATTGTTAGAGGTTTAGGATTGTATGATATGTGTGTGTGCATACATGTAAGTCTATATTTGTGTATGTACATATATAAAAACATCCACATGTACATATATATAAAATGTACATATATATATGCATGTTTTTATGTATGAACACACACAGAGAACTAAAGACAAGTTTCTTTAAACATACAATACTTTTCATCATAAATATCCCAGCCAACCTATTGGGTCACAGTTGTTTGCTTTTGAATAAGATCTCCCATGTGGATACAGCCAGTGAAATGCGAGCATTGGAGGTGCTACCTGAGCTGGGCACTTTTCAGGTGGTTTTGACATGACTGAAGATGCTTTAAAATTATGGTGAGGGAGTCATGGAGACAGTAATTATAGACTTCAATGAGACTTTTCAACTGCTAAATTATTAAATTCTTAAAAGAAACAACCCAACTACAGACAGTTTACAGAGCTTAAGGGCTCCATGTGTACCGAGAGCTTAAATAAAACACACAGCTGAATGAGGAGCCGTAGAAGTAACTTCACACTTAGAGCAACAGACACACCCACATACATAATTTTAGGGGCAAACCCAAACATATGAATGCTTATATTTTTCAGTCTCTTCTTTTGTATCTTCTCTTTTCTTATATATATTTTGGTAACTATGTTTAAAGAAATAAGTTAGCAGTTTTTAAGATTCCATGTGGAAAAAAATCTAAATGTATACGAAGAAGGGATTTGTTTTCTAAATCAGAATATATAGCAAAAAATGACAATGTACAGTTCCAATTGTGATCATGGAAAGATGCTAAATAAGAAACTTAGTTATGAAATCCTATTTTTATGTCATTCCATATTTGTGGAAGTATGTATTTCTGAGTGCCTATGGTGCAAGAAATAATTCTGGACATCTATACCAAATTGAATAGTGATTATCTCCTGGTAGTTTCGTCATTTTCATCTTCTTTAGTTTTGCTGAACATTGTCAGTTATATTTTATAATTAATATCAAGTGAATTATACAATATAACTTAAAGTTAATTAAAAACAAGACCACAGAGAAAATATAATTCTGACCACAAGGTAGCCTAGTAGCACGGCTTAGGAAAGAAGAATTCACTTTCTAGGGCCGTATCCACCATCTGTTGTAAAAGTCAATGTAGAGGACTGGTTTATTTGGAATACAGTATTTTGTTGGTTAGGAAAAAAAAGTTGTTGAAAAATTGCTCTGAGGTGACACTTGTCAAATGAATTTTAATTCTGAGGTTCCAAGCAGAAATTTCAGCAAACCCCTCCAACCTCATGCGCTCTTTGATGACCACAGGACCAACGTCCCTGCCACAAGAAACCTGGGTCGTGCTATGGTTGCAGGTGATACATCATCTTCCTCGGAGTTGGGGAGCCTGAGGAGGGACCAGGAGGGCTGGCGCAGAGACCGCAGAGGCCATCTAGAGCCCATGTCATTTGGGGATCCTGCAACTCCTCATGTTGCTGGCAGTAAGTAAATGAAATATCAAAGAAATGACAAAATGTTAATCAAATATATGTTACCACAGAGAATGCTATCGAAACTTCGGTGAGAGACCAAAAAACTATCGTCAGATGTTACCTTTTAAAATGCCCCCTTAACCTGAGTCTGAAAATAGCTAAAACAGCTGGATTTCAATGAGTGCTTATTATGTGTCAGGCATTCTTCCAGGAGCTTCCCACGTAGGAACTCATTTAAAAGTCACAGTGAGCCTAGGAGGCAGATGCTGTTATTCTCCAGGTACAAACACTGGGGCACAGGAAAGTCAAGCAGTTTGCCCAAAGTTAGAAGCCTAAAATAAATGCCAGAGTCAAAACTAAAGCCTTTTGCTGCAGTGCCATGCACATCACTATCATTCTAGAAATTGATGAGAATAGTCTTTGCAGATTTTTCTGAGATCCTGTATCTATCTTCATGCGTGAAACAAGTACTATGATGTCAACTTCAGAATTGCAAAGATTGCATGAGAAGGCTTAAGTAAGCATTGTGAGGGGTATTTTGTTATTCTTAGATGGGTGGGCCCTTAGAGCCCAGGCAAGCTATGATTATTTGCTGCAGAAACACCATATCCATATCTTCCTAGTTTATTTTTCCAAAAATTGAGATGGTGTCAGTAATTATATAAGCTTTTTACCCACATTTTACTAACCTTTTCAAGCCATAGCTACCACCAAGACAATGACCAAGTTTTCCAAATAGTAAAAACTGACACATCATCTGATGAATTTTTTTTCAAGTTTTTGAATTTATACATATGCTTTTATATATATATATATATAACTATGGGACACTTAATTTTACATTGTATAATTAGTTATAGACTGTTATAGAAAGGTATAACATTATTTTTTATATGTAGAATGAATCACATTTATTGAAAATAATAATATTGCATGAAATTTAAAATCACCTTGGGAAAGTTTCAAGGATGTGATGACCAGATTTTGAACAGGTATTATTCATATGTAATAGGGTTGGGGGATATTTTAGGAGCTGGCATCAGCCTCTACCTCTTAGAGAATATCTCTGTTGGGAAATTGTGGATTCTGCTTGGGGAGGTGAGAACCAGTGGAGACAGCAGAGGAGGGGTTCCTTGTGGGAGACCAGGGAAGAAGTAGATTGATTTTGCATTTCAAATGGAGGGGAAAAGATGGTGACTGGTCCTGAGCATGAGGGAAGACGATAGAGAAGCCAAAAGGATAAATAAATCCTGAGACTGCTCAATCTTGCACTGCACTGGGACTCTTAATGAAGTTTGTATTCTTACACATGCTTTGTGTGGGTTGAGATATGAAACACTGGTGTCAATCAGAGCAGAACCAAAAACAGACATGAAGCAGTAGACGCCCAGAAAGTAGAAGAATTCAGAAACGAAGATTAACTCTCTCTCCTTGCCCTGGGGATTCTTAGGAATATGAGGGGAGGTCTTAGGTAATAGAAATAAGTGTGTGCAGGAGTGGGAAGATGTGAGGCGAGAACACTTAGAACATAAGGGTTAGGGAGGCCCATGTGATGTTTGAATTATATTTATAGACACGCTTTGTTTGGATCTGTGCAACATTTCACAGAAAACATAGGATACAGAGAGACTTTTTATTCTGTGGCTTAGGGTTTGAGTTTGTATGATTTTATGACTTCTGTATAAAATCAAATAAACCAGTCCACTCAAGAGCAGAAGTTTGGTCATAGTTGGAATGACTTTTTAGGTAACTAGA